>WOVY01001250.1:0-256614 GCA_013436015.1 Rhipicephalus annulatus
GGCAAGTGGCGCGCTTCCTAGGTGGAAGTGGGAACTCGCCTTTCCGATGAAGTCAGCCGCGTTGAACAGCGCCATCAGAAGCACGGGCATCCACGAGCCCAGGCGGCAGGAAACGATGCGGCTCTCGATTCCCGGAAACAGCGACAGCGTCACCATGTAGACGAGCGCCATGCTGATCATGTAGGGCCACACTTTGCGTCCCACCTGGTACCGAGCCACCAGGCCACCTGAAGGGGGAGAGCGCTGCCCGCTGAGCGATAAGGGCAACGTCATTTGGTTTGCTGGGCTGACATCACTCGAGTGCGCAGTGACGACATGACTGCTTATACGTAATACTCCCCATAGGAATAAGTGGGGAGACAGCGAAAAGTATCGGTACTGACGGAATCGCGTCACGCTGAAAACAGCTGTCTCATGAAATAAACGCACGGGCTTATGTTTTAAACTAGCCCACTTTCTTAAGTTCCCCTTGCCGCCATTTCATTTTACGTTAACTCTGCTTTGTCGAAGTACGGCTTTTACAGCAAACAGACACAATTCAATGATGTGGCACTGATCTCAGAGTCGATTAGCGTGGAGCCCCAAGCTTCTATGAGTGCTTAGAACATCCATCACGAGTTCCGCAGCAGCGCCGCTGTGTCGTTTCCGTAAATACATTCTAGTGTAAGAGAGGCAGAAAGCACTCAAGCAGGCACCAACAGCGCAAAAAGAAACTGACGGAAATTCTTTATTAAGCGAACTTGTACCCACACGAAAGAAAAACTAAACTGGAGATCACACGGCCGCGGACAGCCTGCCAAGAAAAAAAAACGCCGCCCAGCAACAGTTGCAGGACAGAAGGCTCGTCCACAACGAAGGCGGGACGGACAAAGCGGCAAAGCAGAGCGCGGGAAAAAACTCTTCTCCAGGCGGCAAAAACGGGTGTAAAACGAGGCGGCGAGTGCAATAACTCTTGCAATGATTGAATGAATGAATTTCATTCAAAATAAAGTCCAGCAGTTTCATTCGGGTGACCCAGAGGGATGAGGGAAAGGATTGCCCGCATATCGCATCTGAATGGTGACCCGCTATCTCATCACCGTATCTTGTACAATGTGAGTGTGCATACCAATTTTGTGTACACGAGGCATGCAAGACCCCGCCCCACGGATATGCACCGCAAGTGAACAAAAAATTACTTCATATGATTTTAGCCATGAGGCACTGGATGAGGATCCCTCTCCCTGATGAACACAAAGCACAAGCGAAGGCTAGGCGATGGGAGAGAGAAGCGAAGGGCTAGAGGAGAGCGTGGTGATCGGCTTGATCGGGCGCACTGTCTGGCTGGCATTGGTAAAATAGCGGAGGCGTTGGTACCGTACTGACCCACGTGGCAATATATAGTCCGGAATAAAATGTCCCCAAGCGTGCCATCGGGTATTCGAAGTTGCAAATTCCAGCTCTAAACACGTGTCACCATGCGTATCAGACCCTAACGTAAGGCTGACATGATTCACGTGAGCTTCGATGTGATAATGCCCACAGTCGCGTGGGAACTTCCCATCATGTGTGTGTGCTTGGAGGGGGGGGGGTGCTTAATCACTGCCCCTCCCCTTTTCCCATTGGTCGATGGTCACGGCCTTCATCAACGTCATGACCACGTCACATCTGGTGCAGGTGCTGGGTACGAGCAAGATGAAACTGTTTAAATGGCCGAATTTGGGGCTGATGCACGGAAAATCAGATTGATCAGTCACTGATCGAAGGCAGCACCACCGCTTTCCGAAAAGTATTTAGTCCCCCAAAAGAACTTACTGAGACTGTCCCGATCTAGAGTTCAAAAAACAAATGGATCATCGTAGCTACCGACTAGCTCACCCACTACGCCGCAACAAAGGCCCGGCCCAAAGGTCGTGCATCCGAGGTAACCAAATTCTTCGTCGAAAACATCGTCCTGCATCACGGTGCCCCGGAGGTCTTCATCACCGACAGAGGTACGGCATTTACTGCTGACTCTAACTCGGGTGATTTGGGCATACAGACAGACAAGCCAGACGACAACATATTACCCACGAGCCAATGCCTCATCGAGCGCCTAAACAAGACCGTCGCGGGCATGCTGGCCAGGTAAGTCGACGTCAAACACAAGACGTGGAATGTCATCCTTTCGTACGTGACCTCCGCATACAACACGGTCATGCGAGAAACGATGCAAATGTCGCCGTAAGGTGACCGGCAACGACGATCGACGCCATGTTACCCAACGTCTCCAACGAGAAAACTTCTATGTCACTATCTACGGTGCGTGTGCCGAAGAAGCCCGACAACTCGCCGGTCTAGGCATCCAGAGCCAGAAAAGACTGACAGCTGTCGTCACGATTTTCGATGACTCCACGTCGAATACCAGCCTGGTGAACGTGTCTGTGCCTGGACGCCAATACGGCGACATTAACTTACTGAGAAGCTCCTACAACGTTAGTTAGCACCATACAGGGTTATCCCCGAAGACACAACGAGGTTATCCCCGACGGCACAACGAACTCTTAACGGGCACACCCCGAGGCCGTGCATGTGGCCCGCCTGAAGCCTTTTTATGCGAGTTAATGAACTGTGGACTCCAGTTTTGATTTCTCTGTTACGTTTTTTTCTTTGTATAGCATTCCTGTTTTCATGTTCCATTACAAGCATCGCGGTGGTGCTTTTTCAGATGGGGGCGATGTCACGCGTGTTATTGCTCTGGTTTGGTGTGGTAGTGCTCTGTTTTACTCCCCAAAGGCATTCAGGTATGATTGCATAGATAGCGCCTTTGTGTTCGAGAAGCTTCACAAGTGTGGCATATAGATTTGTTAACACTGTGCGTACGACGCGAACAGTCATTTTCATTAGACAGCTCACACGACCACCGTTGATAAGGTGGGAAAGTACAATGCGTGTTGTATAAAACACAGCGTGGCCAGGTCGATGATAAGTTGATCGGCGGCCAACGCTCTGTTCTCTGCTACACTACCAGTGTATATTGCTGTAATCTGACTCCCCGCTTATCGGCCACGATTTCGGCCGAATAAGCAGTCTCGTCTTAGACAAACCAACTGCTGACCACGTGACGACGACGTTACTTTCACTCTTCCCCCGTTATTAGTTGCCCACGCATCCACACAGTGTCGCTTTACATGTCACTCCCCAGATGTCCCCAGGACTACATGTCCTCAGTGCATACCGACGAACGATTTTCAGTGGGTGAAAAGAAAAACTCCACCATATATATCTCTGCGGCGGTGCGTTCTCCTCTGGCAGTCGAGTTTCCATGGCAACGTATACCATCATCTTCCCATCTTTTTCCGACATCCTCGATTCCTATAGAAAGAGAGAGAGAGAGTGAGAGAGAACGAAGGAAAGAGAAGGTTCAGCTTAACTGCGCCGTTTAAGGTGCACCAACGCCACTGGCTGTTTCCGGATAGACAACGCTTCTTTCCTCGACGTCCTGTAGCACCAACAACCCCGCACACTTCGTGGCCACCCAATCAGTTTGGAAAAGTCATAAAACGGAACGCCAGCTACGATATATCGGAATCACGCTGTCTCGAGCTTTTAAGCGAATATCTGCATCACCCTTAAAGCCGTTACGTAAAGGTTAAAGAGTATATACAGGCGCTGGTCTGACGAAGGGGAACGGCGGGGGGTGAAAGACCAGACGCCTTATCCTCGCCATGTTACGATCATTCGCCAAACGATCGTACTTCCTTTTATCACTATTCCGGGTGTTCCACATGCTTTAGCCTGTCATAACAAGGAGCAATAGTTGTTAGTGTATTGTGCGCTAAACAACTCTCTACTGGTTTCTTCGTACTCGTATACACACTCAGCTTCGACGAACAGACCACCCAAAGTTGAGTCAGGAAAAGTTCCATTAGGCGTCCTCCGCCCTTCCGCGTGGAGGCACTCTTTTGTGCGCTGTGACGCGACCGCGCACCGTCCACGGGGTCCATTTATGTTTCCGGAACGTGGCCCTTCTGTCGAGTAACTGCGTCTCGGACCATAAACCATGTCGCTATCTTTCACCACGGGGCTCCTGTACTTGATTTTCTATTGAGAGAGTGAGCAATTGTTTCTGCACAATATTAGTTAAAACGCCCGAAAGCCAATGAAATATAGGGGATGTAATTAATTATGTAACTTCGAAGGAAGGGAAGGGAACGAAAAGATAGTTTGCCGCTTGCAGTGACCGAGCCTGCAACCTTCGAAGAACGCACTTGGTGCTGTACCAAGTTAACTACAGCCATGGTCATCTCTTAATGGAGTGTCCATGGGCCTTTATATGTGGGGAAAAATTGCCCTTTTAGTTCCTGCAGTAACTTGATATGTGCGGCTTCACGTCGCAAAGCGAAGATATCAATATTAGGGACGCCGTGTAGTGGAGGGGTCTGGCAACTTCGACCAACGTTACTAGATACAAGCTATCTAGTAACGTTGACTTCGACCACCTGGGGACGTGAACCCCAAATGTGAGCACACGGGCCCACAGCATTTCCGCCGTGTAGAAAATGCAGCCACCGCAGCCGGGATTCGATCCCTCGACCTGCGGGTCAGGAGCCGAGTACCTTGTCCACTAGACTACTGCGGCGGGGTCCTAAAGTAACTTACTGCTGGACGATGCGCGAAGATTTATCTAGTTACTAGTTATTACAATACAAGCTCGATCGGCATCTGGGTCTCTCCACCATTGTGAGTCGAGGTGTGTGAGTGTTATGTGTTTCTTTGCATATACACCTGTCGAAAAAAAAACCTTTTTTTCTTTATGTTTCGGCTGTAGAACCGGCCTTCGTCCAAATAACTTGGTTATTCTGACGAAGGGTGCTCCCACAGCCGGGACATTGTGTTTTTCGACGTGTGTCTTCTTTTTATTCATATCTCATTTGCTGCCAGTGTCCAAGAACTTCTTCCCTGAAATTACACGTGACACATTGGGATAGCATGCACACCTGCTTTCATAAAATGCGCCAATGTGTCTCAATGTGTACAACGCCCATGGGCCGTGCACGAATGTGCGATTCTGAACAGCCTAGCAACAAGTGCTTACACGAAACGTACACAACCGGCATAGCCAATCTTCATCGCTCATACGGCGACTGCATCGTGCTTGGAGTGTGCAGATTGTAGCTGTTTGTCGGTGCCGACACCGTACGTGCTCTGTTTTTTTGTTTGTTTGTTTGTTTTTCTTGGCCTCGGTGATGATATTGGAGCTGAAGACAACGGTTGGGAAAGAAGCGAGACATGCCCGCATCGCCGGAAACGCTGCAAACTGCGGCCATTTTTTCGCTTGCCCACCTTCCCGTCCTACTCCAGTAACTTTGGCTGATTTCCCGAGGGATTTTTCGAGATCTTAGCTCCACATGCTTTATTCATTGCTATGGGTATTCTTATTGTCTGCCTTCTCGCTTTCGCGCGCGTGGCAGTCCTGAGCACCGGCCTCTACAACCCATCGCTATGAAACTAAGTAGTAACGTAAAAACACTCAATTCTTTCTCGCCACTTTAATGACGAGGAAAAAAAATGCTGCACTAGGTCAGTGGCGCGAATCACTCGAAATTTTTTTTATGTATTGTGATCCATTGTATCTCCTACTCTACGACGCTAAGCTGTGTTTTCATTTATCTATTTATTTATTTTTATCGTCCTTATGTCCAGCATTTCTTGTTTGGCGCCCTAAAATAACGTTTCCTCAACCACAAAAGACGAATAAGAGCGCACATCTTAGCACCTTCTGTGGCGTTTTGTGTGGTGGCGTACAAGGAACGTTTTTCCAACAGAACTTTCAGTTGTGAGTACAGCGCATGCCCTGTCGTCATCTTGTCTTTTGCGTTCGTTCCAGCGCTTGCCTTTTCAATATGAATACAACAAAAAATTGCTGATGCCAACAGGTATAACTTTCATCAAGAGGATGGCTCAGTGGGCTAGTTGATAACTCATCTTAAGAACACGGCAGCGCAAACATATGAAGACAAAAAAAGAAAACAAACAAAGAAAAAGCCTTGCCGTCGTCACGTTATACCGAAGTGACATTGTGGACTGTCAATAGCAATAAAACCAGATCATGATCGTATTTCGCAACAGTGATTGATTCCCTTCTACAGTTTGTGGGAAGGAGTGAATTAGGAAGGTGAAATTTGATGCAGATCGCGTCCGATCTCGATCAAACGGGACCGTGTGACACCGATAGTAGTTTCATGCCGCAAGATTCTGGCTAAACCCTGTACTCATAGAGTAGACAACAAACAGCTACGAAGGAACCGCTGACTGCGTCCCTCAATCAACAATGTTTTTTGGTGCTAAAAATTTTGTCTGGCGTCAAACCATATGATTTTACTCGCACGATAGTATACCCGTTCGTGTTACCACCTTGTGCCCTATATGTTCCTTATTTGGTAGATATTTTGCAAATTAAGAGAAGTACCTGTGATGCTCAACTTAGTACGACAAAGTGCTTCACATACGCGCAAAGTATATTTTCTCAGTCATATCGTACCTTGCCGGAAATTTTGACCAGCATATACACTAGAGAACACACAATACACCAGGAAATAAGAAAAAGAAACGCATCCATCCATCCATCCATCCATCCATCCATCCATCCATCCATCCATCCGTCCGTCCGTCCGTCCGTCCGTCCGTCTGTCTGTCTGTCTGTCTGTCTGTCTGTCTGTCTGTCTGTCTGTCTGTCTGTCTGTCTGTCTGTCTGTTTGTGTGCGTACGTTAAGAAAACAGCCACCATCGCCCCCAAGCTCCAGGCACACACATTTATTTAAAATATGAAAAAAACTTGACTCTGAACCTTGTTGTATTATACACGATACTGCGAATATGGCGGGAGGTAATTCTAGCCCCTACCGAGTCACACTTCATGCACAGCCTGCATTGGAAACATTGGTCGATATCACTAATGTGGACGAGTGCTTTCTCGTTAACGAGAAATGTTATCCGCGGCAACAACAAAGCTTTTTTTTTTTGCCTTTCCTAGCATTCCATTTGGATGATTCGGTGTAGCCCAACTGTTGCATCGAGCATTCACATACTGTTCGTCCTTCTCATGCACAACATTGTATGGGCGCTGAAGGTTGATTTGATTGATATGTGGGGTTTAACGTCCCAAAGCCACCATATGATTATGAGGGAAGCCGTAGTGGAAGACTCTGGAAATTTAGACCACCTGTGGTTCTTTAACGTGCGCCCGAAGGTGAGCACACGGGCCTACATCATTTCCACCTACATCGAAAATGCAGCTGCCGCAGCCGAGATTAGATCCCGCGACCTGCGGGTCAGCAGCCGAGTACCTTAGCCACTAGACCATCGCGGCGGGGCTGGGCGTTGAAGGTAGAATACTGCAATAGCTTCTATTAAACCACACCCTTTGTTGTCTTCTTTTCAAGTGAAAGCAAGATTGGTAGAAGAAACCTGCGTTTGGCAAACGTACGCTGCATATAACATGACTGCGCATTCAGGATCTGGCTGTCATAGTTACGTTTCCGTCCAATACACATACAATATAATAAATGTGTAGAAATGTGAAAGTCATCCTGGCGCACGCGCTAAAAAAATTACCATCACTTATGTGAATCTTGTGATTCCTAGAAGAGAAAAGAAGATAAAAGTGAGCCCCGTAACTGTCTGCATCAGAGTGCGACACCTCAATAGTAGCTCACGAGGAATGGGGGTAAGGAGGGATTAAAATGATAGGCTTAAAGGTATAGAGATAAAGAGGGGGGAAAGAGAGAGCTTGGCGCAGAGCCAGCGACACACAGAAGCAAGGAGAAGATAGGAAAGATGGACATGGTCGCAGGAGTCCGAGGACCGGGCACCACTCAGCGAGAGCTCTTGTTGGCGGCAGGAGATGGCGTAGGGTGAGCCAGTCGGCCAGAGCTGCGCTATCGTCGGATATCGCGGGGGCACAACCGGTCGGCACAAAATCCAGAGAGCGAGTCCGATTCACTGTCATATTTTGAATTAATGTGCGTAATATCAACTATCATGCGCCAGTAGTATTCAGCACCAGAGTGCACCTCCGCGACGTAATATTTTTTTCTCTGGCATCCAGTGTTCAGCGTTGCATACGTAAGAACCGAACCTCTCTTACGTCATACCTTGTAAGGCTCCTCAAACTAACAGGACAATAAATTATGATGATGATGATGTTCGCTACTCTCCAGCACAAAAAAGTAAAAAATGGTAAAATAAATGAAAAAAATTGAAGACCTCAAAAAGCGCTCCTCATGCATAATTATAACACTGTTTCATGATCTTTTACGTAACATAATTGTCAAAACGTTGGGTACGCAACAGCACACACACAAATCATGGCCACCTTGAACAGCTTTGCTGTTAATAAATAAATAAATACATTATTAATATTTAGTAAATAAACAATTAAGAGGTATTGAAGTAAGCAGATGCTCAGAATCATCGTTCCAGAATTCAGTTTAGTAAATATCAAGTTCGTCGTAACAGAAAAATCGGTATGCGTGATACCTCGGTGCACTAAGGAATGGACATCAAGCGCTCTGTAGCTAGACTTCTACGCTTCCAAGAATTCGTTCCCCACAGCCACACATTACGTGTTTCCTAAGTACACATGTCGCTCTAACACGACAATCACGCTCGCCAAGAGCTTTAGAGGGATATCAGGGTTCTTTCTCGCTGAAAAAACGACCCTCTTTGCAATGGCTTTCGTTCAATGCTATACCGTGATATCGGTATCTGCTGTACTTCCATTCCAACCCCCTTCCTAATACACTGCGCACAAAAAGAAATAGATAAACGAATTCGATAGGACACTGGACTTCGGGGTGTTGCAGGTGGGTTCACTTCCACGACAGCTCATTTGTGGGGCCCCCAAGTCTTGCCTCTTATACTGATCGCTCACTGCAGCCCCACCACGTGAAAGCAACAAATAAACAAACAAATAAATGAAGGTGTTATACACAAAATCACAATGGGGTGATAACGAAAATAGCATGAGAACGAAGTGTAGCGCACAAGTGGAGGCCGTGTCGTTCATTTCTCCCGGCGTTTCTCTCCCGCGACGATCCAGACTCACCGATCACCAGAGAGGAAATGCTGACCGGTTTACTTATGCATAACGTACGCCGGCTTGCAGGGCAAGGATCTGCGCGAAAAGTAGCACTCCAAACTCTCTCGGGAGCAAAAGGCTCTCTCAAAACATCGTCGACACCGCGGGGAGAAGCGGCCCTACGTGACCCGCCAGCTGGAGGCGTGCGGCGAACTTCTCGAATAGCTTCTTTTTTTGTGTGTGTTTCTGGCTTTTTTTTTTCGAGCAAGCGATCAGTCGGGTTCCAGCCGTGCCATATATTCGCAGACAGCTTTATCCGGTGTTCGCAGAACACTCCACCACCTACCTCTGGGTATGTTATGCCACCAGATATTTCCGAGCGTATATACGCATTTTTTTTTCTCGCCTGTACACCGACGCGATACATACAGGAAATCCCGGGCTAAAATCCGAGTACTGGTTAGGCGAGAGTTTCGGTGTGCAAGGCGCTATCACTGCAATACGCAGCGTGAATTCGTTGAAGGTTGCCGTGGAAGCGATAGCTGAAAATGGAAGTATACAGGAGAGCACGATCAGTGACACCGGTGACTCAAACAAAGCAAAAATAAAATTTCTTCAAATATTCTCCTGAAGGCGTCACGTCATGTGGACTCCTCGTTGTCCGTGTTCTTTCTCGGCATAAACTATACAGACGTAATCCAAGTCGCCCAATTTCCTATGCTTAGTTAATGAAGTCATTTCTAGGAAGAGGGAACACTATTTTCAATGGTTTCAGGTAATACAAGAACTTTTTTGTGTAGTTCATAGCCAAGCACTTAAACAGCATTCTATCAAGATATACGCCCGCTACGAGAATCGCATGTCCCTTGTAGTGCCTCCACCAGCCGCAGGTACGTCTAGAAATTCCGGGTATCAAAAACAAAAGCAATCACAGCAGAGTAGCATTGAAGCAAGCAACACTGCCATTATTATCTGAATTGTACTTGGAGCGAATGCAGATATACACTGATGGGTCGGTCTCGTCCAGCAGCTCATCAGGTGCCGCTGTAATTCCGGCTGCAGCAATGGCAATCAAATTTAATTTGTCGCATACGACTACGTCTACGGCATCAAAGCTTGCTGCTATAAGAGCCGCTTTACGATATCTCGTTCAAGAGCGTTCAGGAAAATGGGTCATATTCTGTGATTCGAAGGCAGCACTTCAGAGTTTGCAGTTTTCCATGCGTAGAAGGAATCATGAACAATTGGTACATGAAATAAGACATTGCCACCATCAAGCTCTAGCACGAGGGCATGATATTATATATCAATGACTGCCTGGACGTATCGGTGTTACTGGAAATCGATTAGCCGATGATGCAGCCCGTTCAGCCCATGAAGGAATACGTGTGGTCCCGATTCCTTTATCAAGGACTGATGCAGCAAGGCAACTTTACTTGCTGGCTCGAGATCTTACACGCACGTTCTAGTCGTCTACCAGCTTCCAAAGGTGTCACTTATATGTACAGGATCCTTCGCTCAAGCTACAGCTACCATCACAACTTTCCCGCTCCGATGCGACACTGTTATGCCACCTTTGGTTGGGTGTTGCATTTACAAAGGTGTACTCCTTTCACATTGGTATGATAGACACCTCTACATGCGACTGCTGCGGAGCTGAAGAGACCATCGAACACGTCCTGTGCAGCTGCGCTTGCTACGACACACAGCGATGCCAACTCCGGATGGTTTTGAACCAACTTGACATTAGACCATTCTGTGTGCAGAAGATTATGGGACCTCGGGCGTCTGCCTCAATTGCGCAGAAAGCAACCAAAGCACTCCTACTTTACTTAAAGACAACAAACCTGAGCGACCGTCCGTAGACTGTGTGTGCTCCCCCGAAAGTGCTCGGGATTGTGTGTACCTTCTTATCTCTCCACGGCCTCTTTTCTGCCCTTCATCCCTTCCCCAGTGCAGGGTAGCAAACCGGATGTGCGTCTGGTTAACCTCTCTGCCTTTCCTTGTATCTTTATCTCTCTCTCTCTCTTCTGCGAGTTGTAGGTGAAGATTTTGCCACGGAGATTCAAGGATCCACAGAATTAAGGATCGCGCTCTAGGCTGTCACCGTGCTCCTTAGGAGCTATTTTTTCTTCTTGTTGCTAATGCCGACTTTCGCACTTACGAGCTGCTGTAAAAAGCGACTAAAGTACTCGCAAAGAAAAGAAAATATATATATATCTACATATATAATGATTTTTGGAAGAAAACTTTAACAGCTCTATGTTCGACACCTCTAAGTGTCGACCAGCTGTCGGCGTCTTCTTTGGGCCCCAACACTTTCTTAGATTGCTTCAATGAAAATAAAAACGCAACTATGAGAATTTAATGATTCACTCATCGGCTGGCACTCTATCGTTGCTGTGCACATAAACTGCGAAATACCGACTATGTTTTTGTTATTTTGAATCGCGAAAAAAATGCCTCTTCGCATTTTTTTTGCATCAAATCATTTATCTATACCAGCAGCCGGCGTCCCATTTATGAACGGGGCTCGTTGCGATTTGCCGTATAATCTACTCTTCCTCAACTGTTAAAAGCTATATGCTAGAATGCCGTAACACTTGTAC
This sequence comes from Rhipicephalus annulatus, assembly GCA_013436015.1. Classification (NCBI taxonomy): domain Eukaryota; kingdom Metazoa; phylum Arthropoda; class Arachnida; order Ixodida; family Ixodidae; genus Rhipicephalus; species Rhipicephalus annulatus. Next base: position 11,650 of record WOVY01001250.1, read on the forward strand.
ATAAAAAGAAGCTTAAAGAACAATATAAATAGCTGTGTTAAAATTCTATAGCCTACATTGGAAGCTAACATCTATAGTATCGCTTAATGATGCACTTGCAATGAACTGATGCACCTCCATGGAGCGAGGCTTTGCCGGCTAGGTCGACATTTAATTGAACTGAAACTCCAGATGACCTCTCTACTTTACATCCAGCTGTCTGTACGGCTGCCACTGAAACAACGCCAACCTGAATGAAGAACGCCACAAAGCTTTGAATCCCGGCAATGCGCTCACCCTTTCAGCTTCACATATACTCTCGTTACAAACCGAAACACCCAGTTACATCCAAAAAAATTCATGAGAGCGTAATTACCACTGTACAGTGTATGATCAGCGCTTCCATTCAAAGGTAAACAACGGGATCTCTCACTCGAAAAAAAATAGTAATGTAACTACACCACGTCTTCACGGGTAATAGAGGGTCGTTATTGCGTCGTTTGCATTCATAAGAGTCCGGCGTAATTAAGTCGGCAGCGTCAGTTTTGTGACCCCCCGGTACGCTGGCCGTCCGCAAGACACCTCATTATTGAGTTGGAGGCGGTGCATATATTGCGACCCGTGGCACCGTCTCTGCTTCCGCGTCTCCCGCTGTCACGGTCATTGCGGAAAACCTGGGCTGTCGTAAATGTGTGCACCGTTACGGCAGTCTGTACAGCTCGTAACTGCGCGCAGACTTCAAGTGTGGCTAAGTAAAAAAATATTCCTGGTTGGTCTGGTTTGTAGCCTAATAATTTGAAAAAAAGTTAAAAAAGGACGCATGTTGTACGAACGGCGCAAGGTTGCAAACATCAACGGAGCTATAGTGTTGGACCTAGTTAAGTTTTGCAAGTAATGTCAATATTTTGCTAGAAATATCAAGTTTTGCAACTGCGGCTATAGGCTTCGCTAGACATGTCATGTGACCATCCGCTACATGATGTTATTTAAGTCACTTGAATAGCTGCTGCCTGGCTTTCGGCGGAAACATGTTACGTCATTAGCTGTCACGGGGTGTAAAGGGGAACATGTCACGTTAGTTGCTATTTCGCTATATCGCGTGGTTTTAGTCACGTGACCAAACTGAACGTGATATTAAGTCACGTGGATACGTGACGACACGGGATATGTTTTCGCGTGAATTGTTATCACGAGAAGTTACGTGATTTTGTTATGCTCTTGTCTAGTGGTTACGTGACGCTAAGCGATTTCATTTCCGTTACTGATGGTTAGGTGGCTCCGTGTGATATCAGTCGCGTGGCAGACTCGCACATCATTGCATTCCACACCAGACAAATCGGCGCACGTTTCAAGTTCTGGCGGCGATGCAGAATTCGAAAGGAACGAAGCGAGGCTCGCACCGGTGCATGGTGATGATGACACCTGTTCGCACTGTCCGGCGCCTAGAAAAGCCTAAAGAGCTTCTTTCTTAATTGAATCCGGAACAATGGCGCTAAAGAAGCGCGTTTTGTCCACTTGGTGTGGGCATGTCCAAGTCAGAATGATGGCTCAGACACTGCAGGATCCTGGGAGGCCCTGCTCCGCAGCCCGGACCCCAACGTCCAGTAAGACGACGTCAGTCCAGCCCTTGCTGCTGCCCTTTGTCAAGGAATTCTAGCCGACGGGTGATACCTGACGTTATTGGCTGATTTTTTATTAAGTTTTGTCTACGTCTCTCACAGCGCCCGTCATGTGCTCCTCTAATAAAGTAAATAAAGTTTTTTTCTCTCTATTTATAAAGTAAACTTGTTGGCCAATTGGTTGCGCATCTTCATCCAGCTCAGAAAAAACGAAGACCGAGGCATCAACACTTTTTTTTAACTGCGCGTACAATGTATTGTTTGTACATTTGTCTAGTTTTCGTTTTTTGTTTCCTCGTTGTTCTCAAGATGTGCTTTTCTCACCACTTTTTCGTTTGAAGTTTGAAAAACCACAAGCATGTGAGAACTCGAGGGTTTGACGGGTCGTTATCAGACAGTAGATGCTCTACCGTAATTTCGGATATGTTGTAACAAGCAAATAATTTATCCTGCTGAATTACTTTGTACAAACGGTGAACTAAACATTAACCATGACGGTATTGTACTCATTAGCAGCGTGATAATTTTTTGTTAGGGCATAGCTAATCTTTTCGCTAAATACTGATTGAGGTGATCGAGCAGCACGCTGAAGCTTTCAACTAATGAATACGGACGACTACGACACCTCACAACTCATTGCAGTTGTGAGGTCGTGACGACTAATCTGTCTTCTATGAGCATAAATGCGATGTTGGGAATATTTTTTACCAACGTTGTCGCCCTCTTCCTATAGCAATCCAAATATGACTGTTATAAAATGTTGTAGCTGAATATTAAGAAAGTACTACAACAATAAAAAACACGCAAATCAAATCAATACTTGAAGATTGGAGGCTAGCCCCGCCGCGGTTGTCATATGGTGGTTTTAGGACGTTAAACCCCACATATCATCAAAATTGGAGGCTAGAAGAAATTGAAGCAGTCGAAGCAATAACTTTTTGGAAAGAGAAAAATTTGAAAGTAAGATGCCTTTCCACCCGAGTAGCTTTGAATAAAGTTGACGCCAAGAAATTCTTGCTTAGAAGACTTATGAACAACCTAATAAGAGATAACATGAGCGAAAAATAGGGTGACAAAAATTAGCGGGGGGGGGGGGGGGTAACACTTTTGTCTGATTTTCCACGCTCGTTTTCCTGCAAGTTTGAACCAGCACGCTCAAGTACGCACGCTTCTACTACAGAAAACATTAATTGTATGTGTGAACGCCACTATAGAGTTTCCTAATAATACGATAGAGAAAACTCCAGCGCTAGTATCTAAGTGAGCTGCAACGCACGGCGATTCAGCGAGTATGGGAATGATGTACACGGATTTGTCGAGAACCCCGCATTCGGTATGGGTGATCGGTGCCCCTGAACAAATGATTGCGTACAGATTTGTCTGAACTTCGTTCTTTCAGCTTCGTTTGGCTCAGTGTGGCGTGCGTTTACTTTGTCACACGATAAAGTTCCGTGAATGATCAGTTGTTTCCCTTCACCGCCTCAACTTGACCTTTTTAGGCTCACCAATTGAAATCGGCTCACTAAGTTCTCAACCGTCTATTTATTAACCAGAACAATCACCAAAACACAGCAATAAACAAGGTCACAAGTGCATCAGAAGCATCAAGCACAAAAACTATGCAAATCCGTGTACTACCCATAATTTCCATGGGGGCTGAACGATCGCAGCGCCAGAGTTCGTGAATATTGTAAAGAGCTTTACGTACACAACAGCCATATGGTACCTGGAATGGCGCAAGCCGAACGACGGCCGGCGTCACACAGATGTCGACTGCACTGACTTGCCCGGAATCGTTTTAAAGCATTTCCTCTATTCGAAGGTCTTCACGGCAACAACACACATCGCTTCGGCACGGATAGACGCTACAGCATCGATCTCTCGACTTGAAGCCGTTTTGCACCGATTTAAGTGGGACGGCGTTTAGCCGGAAGGGACGCGGCCGGGGGCACAGACGGTGCGGGCAGCCCGCCTAAACACCGCGGATATTTCGGCGGACGTCGGAGAAAACAGCGGAGCATGGGGAAGGGAAGCTCGCGCCCGGTGCTCAACGCAGCCAATTTGCATGGCCGCCCATTGAACGCAAGGCTCGCATGAAAGACGAGAACCTGGAAGCTGCCGTCCGGTCGCTAGGCGGCGCGCGGCGACCCGCTCTTTCTCCCGCGCTGTTTACGTGGAGGGTCTCGAACGAAACTTCATCTATCGTTTCGTGATGAAATAGACAGGAAAGAGGAAGCTTGCGTATTGAAGCCCCAGCGCTTGTGAGCCAAACTTGCGTCGACGCTTTCAATAGCGCAGTTTACGGTAGAGAAAAAAAAAAATACCCCGAGCGACAGCATGAATGTTGATCACAACCGTAAACGAAAATAAAACACTGAATATTCGCAGAGTGCGCCGTGCGGAAATACTTCGTTCTTTAGTAATTACTACCGTAATTAGAGAGCAGCTTTTACACGGCAGTATGCGTAGATTGGATTTCTACATGGTGTTCCTGTTTTCAACTATTGGTAGGCGGCAGCGTTCGACCACGTGAGAGAACCATTTACTCTTTTTTTCCCCTATTTTTCGGCCCACGCACCGAGGTCCTACATAGAATAAACAGTTGAGAAGGAAAGGAAGCGGGGTCAAAAGGATAGCCGGTTTGCTACCCTACACGTGGGAGCGAGATGGCGGAGATTGAAAGAAGATGAGAGAGACAAACAGATGGCACAACACACCGCACGTGTACAAGCATCTAGTCAAAAACTGGCGTAGCAACTGAAACAGCTAGCACAAAACAAATAGACATGCAATCGATGTGTGCAAATTGAACACCTTCTAATATACCCTTAGTTTTCTATCCTAACATCATTACCAACGACACTCACGTTTCACGTCTAGTTACCACTCATATCACCAAGAGACAATTGGATGATTACTCTAAATTTTTGTTGAGCTCTATAACTATAATAGCTGCTATAATTTTTTAAATTACGCATATTCCTGAAAGTAACTATAGTAACCCCCGAACACAACGACATAGCTTGATGTCTCAGTGTTATGTTTATGTGTTAAAGATCAAATTCATCTGTTCAGCTGGCCTCGCTGATTACGTAAGTTATTCGCCCAAGCTACGGACACGCACTTGGGTGTCTGTAGCCGATATACCGCACAGATAAACCCAATGAAGTCCCGCCATAGCTCAGTTCTGTTCTTTTCTGTTCTAACTATTTTGCTGTGGAGAAGTTGAGGTCTCTATTGTCTCAGCTGCTCCATATCACGAATTTCTGCAGCGAAAAAAGAATCACAGCATTGGACGCGTAATTCGAAGGTTGTAGGTTTGGTCCCTGTCGATCAACGGCAAGTTTTCGTTCACTTCTCTTTCGTCACGTTTACATAATTACTAAAAATAACAACCGCTATAGTTGCGTTGATAGTATTGTCTGTCACTTCTCTTTATTATTGTTTTTAACATGAGAAAAAGACTTGCCACACATCCACGATGACAAACATTGTTATTGACATGATTGAGACGAAAAAAAATTATCCGGTATGCACATATGACAAACACGGCTGGACATTAACACGTCTATGCACATCATATGTGGCAAGTTGCTGATTACTTTGCTTATACCTGTTCCCATACTTTGTATAGGGCTGCTTTGGAATCCGTAAATACCATCGGTGTATTATGCGGCCGCTTTCGTAGTATGTGTAAGTGCAAAGGTCTACAGTGGCCCATAACTCAGCTGAGGCAGATGTCAAGACTAATTGAGATGCGCATTGCTGCAGAGGGCACAAACTTCCCGCACGATGAGCGAATTTGAGTTGCACATCCCCGTGTGTGAATACGTGCGTTTCAGTCACGTGTTCGTTATGCATATATAGGCTGTCCCGAATATCATGCTACAACATTTAAAAAATGAGGGACGTCGAGAACACGAAGCGCACATAGTTCATATTGTTTCCAGTATACTGCAGTAGCCACTGTTCTTATTATTTTTATGTGTGTGTGTGTGCATGAGGTTTATTCAATTTATCATAACAGTGTTTTTATCTCGGCAAGCGCTCACTTAATCGTTAAGGAAGGACGGAAAGCGAAAGAGAGGAAAGGTAGGGATGTTAACCAATCTGGAGTAACTGTTTTGCTACCCTGCACAGGGAGAAAGATTGAGAAGGGGGAAGTGAAAGAAGAGTAAAAAAAAACGGGACGCGGAGCACACACGCACACACATAACGTCACCGCGCAGAGCGCCAGTCTTGTGCGGTGTACGGCATCATTAAGAGTCCACAGCCATCGTGCAAGTATGTTGTCCTTAGGACTTGTATCAATGCTTTGGTCGCTTGAATTCTCAATGACACTTCAAGATGGCATTGAAGGATCGTTTCTAGTAGTAATCGTTAAAATGTCAATGAAGCTTATGTAGGCGTGCTCAAGTCACATATAACTGCGTTATGCTTAGGAAGCTAACAATGGCAAGCTCATTTTTCAAAGCTGGTGAAGAAAGCCCACTAAATAGGAAAAATAGCAGGTGACTACGCCCCCACCCGCCAAAAGTGGGTGCTAGCCTAGACTTGGCACATCACAGTGATCCTGTTGGAGGGCGCTGCTTCCTGATGCACGCCGCAATGAAATCACGTGTTATTCTTCATACTTCTCGGGCTTTTCTTATTAGCCAATAAAGCGACGACACAATTAGTGCATTGTTAAGAATAGCGTAGCTATATGTCGTTTCAACATTCCTACATATAATGCGCTGACAATTTAATGATTAGGCAGGTATTTACCGATTCAGAAAATAATTAAGACTAATTACGTCAAACTCATTAGAAAAAAAACAGTAGTGGCTCTTACAGTGTACTGGAACTAGTTGTGTTTCCCTAAAGGACGTTTTTTCTATTTTTCTCTTTTAGGTCATGCTGCGTCATATTTGAGACACCCTGTATAATGCAAAACTATCCGATATTGGTCGCTGGTTAAGGCATTTTCTTATTTTTAAACTGATTCCAGAAATACATGCACGATTTTTCGTGGTGTCAGTATTCGGGGGTGATATGTTCCGTGGCATGATGTGCGACCCCTCGGCAGGAATACTCGGAGGCACATACGTGTGTATATGCTTGCGACGGCTGGCCACAAGCTAGATGTGTCACTGCTTTTTCGTAAAATTCCTTGAAAGGTGAGCCTTTCTACTCTCATTCGCACGTCGAGCTGAATCCGAAGTTTCTCTTCCGAAGACTTAGACTTCCAAAGACATAATAATGACGATAATAATAGCTATGGGGCTTAACTTTCCAAAACCACCGCATCATTATGAGAGACGCCGTAGACGTCTTCCGATATTTTAAAACCATCTGGAGTTCTTTAACGTGCGCCTGAATCTAAATACCCAGGCCTCAAACATTTTGAGCCTCCATCGAAAATACGGCCGTCGCGGCTGGGATCCACGATCCGCAGCTACTTCAGAAGACAGGCATTCTGCTTCTCCTGAGCAAGACAGCTCCTACGGAGGACCGAGATATATTCGGAGACCGTTTCCTGCGTGCCGTATAATGTTTTCTCTTGCTTGTGAAATAAATATTATGCAAGATCGGAATGCCTGATTGCCCAGAAATGTTGGAGGAAGGGATACGAACCACGGTCTAACACTGGGGTACGAAACATACAAGTACACGCGTTAAGCCTGTATAGAGAGAGGTTTGACGAAACATTGACTTCAGTAGCAACCCACCAAGTGATGTACCGTACAGGGAATTTTTCCTTTTTGGGCAATTTTCGCCAGTCATTTTGAGCTAAATAAAAAAGGGAATCTTCGTGATATTTCAGGGAACTTCAGGAATGATTAAATTCTTCTATGACGACGGATAATTAGCTGTTACAGTGCGCCTTGATCTGCTGTAATCAATTTTGGCGCATGAAGCATGCAAGTGTAGCCTTTGAGATTTCTCAGACGTTTATGCGGAGCGGTTACTAGTACATTATTGGTGTTAGAGTTGAAGCCCACTATGTGCAGTGTACTAACAGTATATGAATTATTGAAGTCGTGATTTTGTTTTGTGGCAGTGAAGAAGCTCGTCATGATTTTAAAAGTCACCAGGACGTGACACGGGTTCAATTATAATGCGTGTGAGCGTGAATGAGGGTGGAAATCAGTACTGTTCCGCAGGGAAATATGCGGGAAATTTCATCAACGTTTGCAGGGAAAAATCACCGAAATGGGGAATTGTCGTGTCTCTGAATGGAAATTGTTCAGCGTAGTGCCGAAAATCACTGACTTCACGTTCAAAAGTTTTTTTTTTAATACGAAGCATTTCTTTGCGTACTGCAAGTACTTTTGGTCTGTCTATCTATCTATCTATATCTATCTATCTATCTATCTCTATTTATCTATCTATCTATCTATGTATCTATCTATCTATCTCCATCTATCGATCTATCTCTCTATCTATCTATCTATCTATCGATCTATCTCTCTATCTATCTATCTATCTATCTCCATCTATCGATCTATCTCTCTATCTATCTATCTCTCCATCTATCTATCTATCTATCTATCTCCATCTATCTATCTCTCTATCTATCTATCTATCTATCTCCATCTATCGATCTATCTCTCTATCTATCTATCTATCTATCTATCTCCATCTATCGATCTATCTCTCCATCTATGTATCTATCTATCTACCTATCTATCTCTCATCTATCTATCTATCTATCTCCATCTATCGATCTATCTCTCATCTATCTATCTATCTATCTATCTCCATCTATCTATCTATCTATCTATCTATCTATCTATCTGTCTCCATCTATCGATCTATCTCTCTATCTATCTATCTATCTCCATCTATCGATCTATCTCTCCATCTATGTATCTATCTATCTACCCTATCTATCTCTCCATCTATCTATCTATCTATCTCCATCTATCGATCTATCTCTCCATCTATCTATCTATCTATCTTATCTATCTATCTATCTCCATCTATCTATCTATCTATCTATCTGTCTCCATCTATCATCTATCTATCTCTCCATCTATCTATCTATCTATCTATCTATCTATCTCCATCTATCTATCTATCTATCTATCTATCTCCATCTATCGATCTATCTCTCCAGCTATCTATCTATCTATCTATTTCAATCTATCGATCTACTCTCTCTCCATCTATGTATCTATCTATCTACCTATCTTATCTCTCCATCATATTATCTATCTATCTCCATCTATCGATCTATCTCTCCATCTATCTATCTATCTATCTATCTGTCTCCATCTATCGATCTATCTATCTATCTCTCTATCTATCTATCTATCTATTTCCATCTATCTATCTATCGATCGATCTATCTCGCTATCTATCTATCTATCTATCCTATCTCCATCTATCGATCTATCTCTCTATCTATCTCTCCATCTAATCTATCTAATCTCCATCATATCTATCTATCTCTCTATCTATCTATCTATCTATCTATCTATCTCCATCTATAGATCGAATCTCTCTATCGATCTATCTATCTATCTATCCTCCAATATATCGATCTATCTCTCAGCTATCTATCTATCTATCTATTTCCATCTATCTATTTCCATCTATACGATCTAATCTCTCCAGCTATGTATCTATCTATCCTACCTAGCTATCTCTCCATCTATCTATCTATCTATCTCCATCTATTCTCTCTATCTCTCTATCTAGCTATCTATCTAGCTATCTATATCTTCTCCATCTAGTCGATCTATCTCGCTATCTATCTAACTTATCTATTCTCCATCGATCGATCTATCTCTCCAAGCTATCTATCTATCTATTTCCATCTATCGATCTATCCTCTCCATCTATGTATCTATCTATCAACCTATCTATCTCTCCATCCTATCTATCTATACTATCTCCATCTATCTATCTATCTCTCCATCTATCTATCTATCTATCTTCCATCTAGCTATCTATCTATCTATCTATCTGTCTCCATCTATCGATCTATCTCTCCATCTATCTATCTATCTATCTATCTATCTCCATCTATCTATCTATCTATCTATCTATCTCCATCTATCGATCTATCTCTCCACTATCTATCTATCTATTCCATCTATCGATCTATCTCTCCATCTATGTATCTATCTATCTACTATCTACCTAGCTATCTCTCCATCTATCTATCTATCTATCTATCTCCATCTATCGATCTATCTCTCCATCTATCTATCTATCTATCTATCTCCATCTATCTATCTATCTATCTATCTATCTATCTATCTTCGATCTAGTCGCCAGCTATCTATCTATCAGTCCTCCAGGCTATCTATTCGATCCTATTACTATCGCCATCGAGCGTATCTATCGACTATCTATCGATCGTATCGAGCTATCTATCTATCTATCTATCTATCTATCTATCTATCTATCTATCTAGCCGCCTACGCCTGGTGCTCTCATGACCCCCCCCCCCCCTCCCCGCTAACTTGGGGTACACCAAAATTAGTATAAGGGGATAGAGGGTTGAATATGACGCGATGGTCATAAATAAGAGGAATATACGCGGATGGTCATGACATGTGCATTGTCCGCAGTATCATCGAGTTCGCGGTCAAACACATTCCAAAAAAAACAGCGGTACAAACCAGGAGGCGGGAATGTGCCACAGGTGACAGACATTTATATCTACCCAGGCACGGCGAGAATATACATGGGTAACTTAATGCCGTGAGAGGGATGGATGTAGAAAAACTTTATCAATAAAATAAAAAAAACTGCAAAGTTAACGGCCCGGGCTCAAGCAACCCGGACATTTTGTGCGGTGAGGCGTAGCCTTTCCACCGCTGTCCGGGCCCACTGGATTGCGCACAGGTGGCCGTGCTGGCCTGAGCTAGTCAGCGCGCTTAGCTAACTCTCCTCAAGAATGACCGGCCCTATATTGGAGGTCAAGAAAAAGCTGCCATAGGCAGCGTTGACGGGGCGAATGCAAGCAATACAAGTCAGTATCCAAGTAGGAATCGAACCCTATAGCGTTCTGCGTGACAATAAAGTATTCTACCACAGAGTCACGCCATATTTCGGAAATAACTTAAAAATGAAGCCTAACTTTAGTGAAACGTTCATCATGGTTGCAGTACTGCTTATCCAATTTTATAATCATTAGCCGTCATGTCGGGTTAACGTAAATTGTAGTTTGGCGCCATCCGCTTTAAGGGCTACTACCATCCTCGCGCACATCAGCGCAAACACCAGTGCTTCCTATCAGCTTAGCACTTCTTCCAATATTCATGTTTCTGTTGTCATCGTTATGCAACAGCAAACAGCTGCTTATATAAGACATGTGCGGCTGTTTAACGTCTGCATGTGTATGCGTGGATTTGTACGTACATTTAGCGCCACTTCATAATGCCTCACTCATTAAAAAAAATTGCCCGCAGCTTCCCTCGGGGGAACACTGAGGAGGATGCGGAGCATATAATTGGTTAACGGGGTGTTAAAGTGCGACTTACTTGGGTCGATGGCTAAATTGGTTAACGTGGTTGTGAAATGGGGTGTTAAATTGCGACTTACTTGGGTCGATGGCTAAATTGGTTAACGTGGTTGTAGGAGGGAGTGTTGAATGAGTGAACACGTACACACGTATGCGAAAGGGCAGCGCTGGTCGAAGGGACGTCGATCATTGTGTTTGTGGATTCGTTGGAATTCATTTCACCGCGACCTTGGACGTCGACGCGCCGTGTACAAACCAACCGACGAGCGGCAACTGAGCGCGCGAGCGCCGACCTTGAGTATATATACAGCGCGACGGCGCATGCACTGTCAGCTGTCGAATGTTCGAGAAGGGGGAGAAGCGCAACAGCTCATGCGCGCGCGTCAGCTGCCGATGTTCTCGAAGCGCGACGGCGCATGCGCGCGCGTCAGCTGCCGATGTTCTCGAAGCGTGACGGCGCATGCGCGCTACATTATACAGCTAGCGAATGTTCGTGAAGAGGAGAAGCGCACGCGGTGTGTAGAGGAGGAAGGGTGCACAGATGGTGGAGGAGTGAAGCGCGCGCGGTGTGTAGAGGAGGAAGGAATGCACAGATGGTGGAAGAAGGAGGAGGAAGCTTGCGGACGGTGCCGCACTACAAGCCTCGAGTATTAGATGCTCCGCATCTAAAAGTAAACACGTTTGCCTCCAATAGGCATGCTTCGTATAACATCGATTCCCAAGGTATACGTGGGATCTGTCGCATTTTTTTATTGCAAGTGTCACGCACTACAAACGACACTGGTAGAGCGCGAACGAACGCAAGGACAAACGAACGAACGCTTGCACACACTGGCGTTGCTGACAACAACAGTCTTTTAGCAAGTTGCTGAAGCACGGTTGGCAAACACGGTATATAGCGTAACAGTACCACACCATCTCTCCTTGTCATTGACCTTCTGCAGTGGAGGCACCCTAACACTGCAACAGCTCTTTAAAAACTTACTGTACGGTTGTCTCGCCTCGTCGCTGCCTGTCAGCTTACTGTTAACGAGGAACCTGTCGTCCAGGGGTTGTACTGCCCCTAGAACTAGGGGCGGCTTAAACACGACGACTGGAGAAGGAGGACCACTGCCTCACTGTTAATTGTTACTTCCCGCTCGTGTGTGTCCTATCTGTGCTTTTTCTTATGTTCGTTTCAGACAGCGTGACGCAAGCGTCAACCATACTGCCTCGCCTAACTCGCTAAAAGTTTTTACTTATTTTATTTCCACTTCCAAGCCGACAAAAGCTGTGTTTCACACAATGGCTACGTCCACACTGCGCAGTAAAGAATATCAACAACTAAAGCATTTTACCCCCATTTTCCAGCAAGATAGCGTAAGTGTACTGGGCAGAGGCACATGAAATACAAGGTAAATCACACCAGATGCCTGTTCCCACTGCACTTCTGGCTGGTAAAAGGGCGAAAAACATGTATTGTAGTTGTTGATAATGTTTCCTGCGTAGTGCACACGTGGCGGCCATGTGCAAAACAGGGTTCTTTGTCAGCCTGGAGATGGTAATAAATCTTATCGTTGTCAGTAGCATCCGTGTGCGTGGGTACCTTTCTTCATTTGTTATTGTGTTCTATTGCGCTCAATCACTAACAATATAGCAAACAAACAAGCCTGCATCCGTGACCATCAAGCACAAACGACCAGGCGGTTAGAATGCTTTTTTGTTTCTCTTGTACTCCTTCATTTTCTTCTCACGTCCATTCAAGCACCGATTTGTTTTTTTTTTGTCCTTCGCATTCAGTCTTTATCCCGCAGCAGACTCTCGGTACTTCCCAGTTTCATACATCTCTAATATCGAAACATAAGCACATAAATGATACTCACACGAGGAGTGGTTGTTAGGCTACTTGGCACTTGCTAACAGCCGTGACGCGTCGTTTGTGTTCCAGTAGTGCTGTGCGACAAAATAAACGTCCAAGCGGGCAGCCACCATTTTCAATGACATTTCTATTCTCATGTAACCGGTAAAATAGCGTCGTGAAGCCAGACTACTTTGCCATCCAAACAAGATGGCTGTTGAGCGGAATGGTTATATCTCGCTGCTGTGGTCGTCTGCCCAAAAGTAGACGCTTCTTCACGCGCTTAATTAATGTTAAGAGAAGTTAAGTGATGGAACAGCAGTTTGATTAGTATTTCTTTAGCTTTTTTGTAGACGGTAAATGACACGATGTCCTACAAACGTCATGCAGACGCCAGCAGATTACTCGGGCTCCTGGGATAGGCGCTATCTTCTAAGCTGTCGGCGTACATTGTCTGCCATGCTGACCTGAGTTAGGTCACGCCCAACTAGCGCCAATACGCCGACACGGGCACTAAGAAACACGCCACTGGAGTGCATGCTATACTCACGCTTAACGCCGCTCCACAGTCGGGGAGGCCTGCCACGTGTTCTGCCGCGCATGCGCACGACCACTTCCTGGACGCGGTAGTTGATACCCTTGCGACCGGAACTGGGCAATTCGTTGCTCTCGTCGCCGACACTGGCGCCCGTTAGGCCTCGCCGAGACGGAGCGCCACAGAATGCGACGTCACCAGAGCCCCCTAGCGACGCCGAGATGTGACCGCTCCACAGGCTCCTCGCGGTGTCGTCAGTGATGTATCCACCACGCCTATAAGGGGGGTGGGAAAAATGAAAACCTTCGAGACAAGTATATACCCTCCGCCGCGAAAAATACACATCGAGAATTCCTGCTTTGCTTTACGTCATCGCCCTCTACCCCTCGATCTCGTTTTTCTTGAGCTCTGATCATCAACATACTAATTATTTAGGCAGCTAGCACCATACTGCCGTCGAAGTATGGTGCTAGCTATAAGTTAGAGGAAAGGCAGGGATGTTAACCTGTTTCGCATAACCGTTATGTTAGCCTGTGCAGGGGGAAGGAATTGGGGATGGGAAACGAACGAAGGGGTTTATTCTGGGCATGCTGGTTATTCATTCTAAAAAGCTTCGAGGTAGCTCATGCGCGACAGACGGACACGAGAAGGCACAAATAAACACCACATAGCACTGTGTGGTGTCCATACTTGTGCCTTCTCATGGCTGTGCGTCTCACATGTGCTGCATCATTGCTTTTCGAACGGAGGCAGGTTTGTAGCATGCCGTGAAACAGGTACAGACGGGTCCACTGTTAAAGGGAACACCTGCGTGGGCAGCACGTTTAGATTTCGCTATCTTACGGAACCACAGCGGCTTAGATATGCATTAGACTACTGGTGGTTGAAACTTCCAACTCCTCTTGACAGACTATCGACTTGCATGAAGAATGTTTATTATCCACTTGCTTTTAGAGGGTCAGGAATATTGATGGTGTGCATTCGAATGTTCCCTTTAACAGTGGACCATACTGTACATTGTACATTAGACCAGGGGAGGTCCTATATATTTTATTGGGGGTGTGTGGCACTCACAATAAGTCAGTTGCTTCAGGGGGACGGAGAGGATGGGGAATCATGCGCTGCGTTTTCAATATGTTTTCTCTTAGCGGAGGGTGAGGGCCTCTATGCAGAAATTTTAGAGAGGCAGGTGCCACCCCATCACGCCTTTGCACAAGACACGAAAATGCTGGAGTATCATCGTAAATGCGAAGCGTCGATATCGTTAGATTAAATTACTTGAAACATGGTCGGCAGTTTTAAATATTGATATATTGCAGTAAGTACTAGCTTACTTAATAAACTTAAGAGCAGACCTATATAGGCAACCTTGAGACATTAAAGATTTATTATTCAATGATGAATACGTACACCTAATGTTAGAACACTGGCGTTGAGAACAGCGCCGTCAGAGGTGAGAATAATGTTAAGTGTTGCGGGTGCTTGATTTTAATGCCCGCATGAATCGTTGAAGTATAGTGGCTTACGATATCATAGGCGTCTGAAAAGTCAGCTGGCAGAAAACTATCTGTGCTCCACGAGTATTTGTACTCGGTGGGGCGCTCTGCTAATAATAAAATCTCTTAGCAAACCGGATGCCAATATCTTCTTAACCTCCCAGCCGTCCTTTTTCTTTCTCTCTCTTTCTCTGTTGTTTAATGTGCCAAAATCACGATCTGGTTAAGAGGGACACCTTAGTGCAGGGCTATGGAAATCGCAACCCTTCAAGACTCTTTCACAATCCCTGACATAACACAGTACCCGGGCCTCTTGCAACTCTCCTTCACCGAAATGCGACAGCCGCGGCTGGGATCGAACCCACGACCCTCGGTTTAGCAACCGAGAGGGCGCTCGTGCTGCTGACGCGTTAAGCCATGTCGAAATATAAAGCCCTGCCACGGCCGGGCTAGACAACTGTTCTTCTTCTCCACTCATGTCACATTTTCGAGCAGTTTCTAGGCGAAAGAAAGCAGTGCTGTTAAGGCCTCACCAGACGTTTGCGTTGCAGCGCGCCAGCGCATGGCATGTAGACGCCGCGCCCTCTCCCTTCGAAGAGAAAGGGCAAGCGGCTACACGAAGCTCTTTGCTATCTCTCTCTCTCTATTGGGAAAAAGCACAGCGCCGAATCTACAAGCCACGCGCTGACGCGCCGCAACGCGCACGTGTGGTGAGGCCTTTCGCAAGACGCAGCGACGACTCACCGGCGTGCGTCGAGAGACTCGTCGTCGTCGAGCACGTCGCTCGACTCGAACGCCGAGTCCGCGCCACCAGCCGTGCTCGTCGGTGACGCCGGCGGAGTGCGGAGGGAGAGCACGCCGTACTTTCCCGTCTTCGACTCCACTGGGTCCAGCATGTCCACCTGCGTGCAAGGGCGCCGCATGTAAGACGCGCGCTAGCTGCTTTATACCACAGAAACAAAGCACATTCATGCGCCTCTGTTGAAGCAACCTCTCTGTGTTAAAGGCGCCAAATATAATAAATATAGCGTTTCTGTACGAATGGCCAGCATCCTAAGCACTCAACACTACCGCGGTGAAGACACCGTTCGATACAATCTGTGCGACTGCCCGCACTACAGTGCACAGCATACAGTTGATTTGCAAAGCAAGTCAGGGTTCTTTTATTACTGCAAAGTGCAAGCCATAGAAAAATTGTGAAAACTAAGATAGTAACAGTGCAATAACGGGACGAGGCAAGGGAAACACGCGAGGACTGCCAAAGGACATTTCATTGAAAGGAACCAGTACACACACGTGAAAAACGAGAAAGGTGTGCACGAAGATCTTTTAATCATGCAAGTTACGTCAGGCAGCGGATTTCACTGTCTAATAGATCCAGAGACGGCACCTATACACAGCTTCCCTTTTTTGGAGATCACGTGGGTCTCGAGTATCTCTCCAGCGCACATGTCACGTTAGCGTTCAAGGAGGAGGGTGACGCCAGCTGGAGGTGCATCAGTGCTTGGCACCATGTACGGCGACATTGCCTACAGCACCGGTTTTTAATGAAATAGCACGTCCTTGCAACCGATCATTGATGCACCACCCAGCCTATCCCACACACACACACACACATTTTCCCGCATGAACAACGAGTCTCATAAACGACGCAAGTCGCACACTTGGTGCAGGGCTTTCAGTCTTGCTTGGAACACGTGGAAGCACTGCCCATCCAGGAAGTGCAAACACATTTGGAGGCTGCACCTATCCTTGTGTTTAATTTGCGTCGTACCGTATCGGCACCATTTATTCCATCGAAAAATCGCAAGCCCTGAGTAGAACACGCAGAACAGTCACTGCGAAGGTTCGAAAAGCATCCTTAGCAGGCGATACTATGAATTATTATGCTGTATCAACAAGACCAAACTGCAATCCTCATCGAGGTCATTCAGTGTTAATTTCTACAGAAGCTGGGCGTACACGAGATTTTCTACTTATCTAGGGGCACAAATCATAATACTTTCTTATTATTAATGTATAAACACAATACACGATGGTAATTCACTTCGAGTGCATGCTGCCCTCTTATTTCTGTTCATCGTGTTATCTGAAAGCCCATTTTGGGCTAGTTCATCGTTACCCATGATGGAGTAAACAGTACCTAATATTGTTGCCCCCTTTTATAGGGGCGAAGCTACTTATGCGTGGCTTGTGCGTACCCCTTTGTTGTTGTACGTAACTGCTGGTGACACTTACCCGAGAGAGCGGGTATGTGCCACAGGAGATAGACGGGTATGTGCCACAGAGGAAGGAGAGAGACGATCGCGTGACTACGATCGCGATGAAAAGATGCGAAATGGAGGTACTTGGAGTGTTCCCTAGGTGGATGGACGGAAGGACGCACGGATGAATGTACCGACAGATAAGCAGACGGACAGATGGGTAGATAGACACATGCACAGCCGGACACACGGATGGATGCAAGAAAGAACGAACGGATGGACGAAAGCACGAACGGACTGACAGACGCTTCGTCCCGCTCGTTATCATTCACTCCGTGGATAGGCTGTGATCTTTTTAATGTGAACAGAGTGACCCCCCTTAGGTGACATCAAAATAAAAATAGTATTTCTTGGAAAGTCCGATTCAGTCGTACAGCGGTGGCATATTAGATGTGACGCAGTTCTTTGACGGGCCTATGTAGTGCACGCTGTCTCTCCGTGCGTCGGCGCGAACGCACCACTACACGCCCCCCTCCTCGCAGGTGTTGGAGCGGTGCCAAGTAGGTCACGCTGCGGCTGCGCGTAGACATCACGCTCGCCGCAGCGCTCGCAACTGCCGCCTCGTCGGTTCTCCCGCAACACCTGCAGCTACTGCCGCTCGCTCCGCTAGAGACCACCACTCGCAAATCTTCCAGCGCTCACCGCCGCACACACCTTAGCGCAATTCAACCTATGACGCCACCCATGGGCAAAGCTACTGCTTCGCATTCCATAAAGGTTCCCTTTGGTAATATTGCGAAATTTTTCCTCCAAAAAGCCGCTTTCCTATTCATCACAAGTCGAATCGATCATGACCCATGTGTGTTTTGCCTACCTATTCCCAGTCATCTTGTTTATTTTAAGCTTATAATCAAATCTTACCAAGCACCTAAAATGAATTCGGGTCTCCAAAAATATTTTTTCCGTCGCTTCTAGTGCGACGAAACTTGGCTTCTTCAAAAACAATTTACCCAAAGACTGCCCAAAAAAAGATAATAGATAGATAGATAGATAGATAGATAGATAGATAGATAGATAGATAAATAGACAGATAGATAGATAGATAGATAGATAGATAAGAAAGAAAGAAAGAACGAAAGGAAGAAAGAAAGAAAGAAAGAAAGAAAGAAGGAAAGAAAGAAAGAAAGAAAGAAAGAAGAAAGAAAGAAAGAAAGAAAGAAAGAAAGAAAGAAAGCGACGCTAAAGTTAGGAACATTTTTTTGAAGCCTTCAGCTGACCTAAAAAATCTGGTGGTGTTTTCCCATCCTATGCACGTGGCCCAACAAAAAAAAATACCATCGGCTGTTCCAGGAGTTCCCAGACTAGCTCGCTCGAATAGCGGCTGCCTTATGGCAGCTAGAAAGTAGGATCGGTCACTGCGATTAATAGAGAAGGGGCCGGCTTCTAATACCACACGTAATAGAGACATAAAGAACGAAAAAGAAAGAAAAGAAAAAATCCGGATTAGGAGACGAAAGAAGCGCGTCAACATGGTCTAGTCTTTCGCATCGGCTCTCGTAATGAGTGCGTCCAGCTGACGAAAGCTGCTTTCCTTACTTCTTTGAGCACTAAGTGTAGATGGAGCAGGTTTGTTTGTTCTTGGTGCTTTAATGGTTTTTTTTTCAATAAATTCATACGAAGCCCTCTAAATGTACTTTCGGCCCTGTTCACTTTCTTGTTGTAGAATATTGGTATACCACATGGCCTGTGTCACATTTTCAACTCGTAATGTGTACTTGCCGTCAAAATTGGTTGTAGTAATAAGCAGTTATCAATTACTCTAATAGGTCAATGCCTTGGCGATTTGTTATTTTATTGTCTTATGTATCCTCTTGTAACGTAATCAACTTGATATTGCAGCTGAATTTTACTCGTCCTAGTTTTTTTCACTAAGTGACTGGTGCAGTTACTAACAACTTTGTAACAAACGAACAGTCTGAGTTAGCACTATAAATAGCTAACAATGAAGTGGATTTCGCTTGCTTTCATTTGACTATCTTCACTAGAAGAGATTATGGCTTGATGTGGCTAGTAAATGGTTAGTATTTAGTTTGTAGGAAGTTTTCCAATGGGAGCCCCAAGCATTTCGGGGTCCTAGAGAAGTAGCTTCTACGTCACTGCGCATGTTCGAGACTCAAAGAGCGTCTGCTTGTTGCCTTGGGAACGCTATTTCTCGAATTCAGCCCGAGTCCCAAAGCCCGCCTCAAAAGCTTTGCGTCAAGCAAACATGATGGCACCCACTGAAGCGACGACTCTTGTCCAAGACTATAGAGTGAACTAGAATAAAGGGAATGTCGAAAACGCCGCGGACGCTATTCGAACACTCTTAGATTCTGCTTGACAAAAAGTTTGTCCCCGCAAAAAGCTGTTGGGCCTGAAACTTTTGGGGCCCCAATTCGAAAAACTTTTCGTGAATCCGCCAATGTTTTCATTTAGTCATTTTTTTATTCTTTTACGAGCGTAAGTTTGTCGGCCACAGATAGCATTCCTCAGGCTCTGTGATCTTAAAACAGGAATCATTTGCAAGCTGAGTGGAATGCCAAATTAAACGACAAGTAGGAAGTTCCATGAAGCAAACACGAGAGGACAGAGGAGGCAATTAGAGTATTTGACAACTCGTTTCGGCATCGTTATAACCGCAGAATGGCACTTTGTTCGCACAGAAAGGGTTGGCGCCGATCCTGTATTTCGATTACCAGAAGGCCGCAGGCACATAAATGTCAGACTACGCAACTCACACGCATAGATGTGTGACATAAGAGCGGGAATAAATAAAAGAGCAAAGCGGAATAAACTTTGTTAACGGCACACCACCCGAAGGGGCGGCGGAATGGAACAGGCGTAGCAGGTGGCACACAGCCGGCTTTTAATAAAACAGTATCATTAATAACGAGCCACGTGCGACGTGCACGCCAGCTGAGCGGGTGGTGCAAGCTTAAAACGAGAGGTGGCACCTATGATTGAGGCGGAAACAAAAGACACGGCGCACAGCGGGCACGGGGCAGCACACGCCATACTTCACGAGTCCAAACAATACACGCGAACCGAGCGGCCCCAATCCGCCCTCGTAGTCCCTCGAGCGTGACGGTCGTGGAGGTTTTTCGAAACCACTCCATAACTCAACCCGGGGAATTCTATCTATTTGTGCTATTCGGTGCTTCTTCGTTTTTTTTTTTCATTGGTGATTTTCAATCATCGCTTCCAATAAGATAGCACCCCCCCCCAACCTCCCACTCCCTCCCCAAACTTTCCCAGCGGCTTCATCGCCACTCCTGGACTGCTCGGGTCAAGCCGCAGATACGGCACGGGGTCTCTGAGGAGGGCGACCCAGGAACGGGACGAGGCTGACAACCTTTCAAAGAAAAACAGAGCACGGGAAATTGGGCGTAGATGCGGTGGGGAGGCTGGCGGGAATGTGCGGTCGACAAAAGCTTCTCTCTCTCTTTTTTTTTGTCATTTCGTCCCTGTATTCCCCTCTGAACTTTTCAAATCCCAGCTTCTGTACCCAGACAACAATGCCTAGAGGGCTTCGTGCGTCGGTGGCCCTCACTATAAACACGGGAGTAAAGTGGCCGGGCCGGCACGCGGCCGAAAAGAGGCGAATCCGTGGCATCGGGTGTTGATCCTAAAATGCTGTCATTGTACGACCGGATGAAGAGAGGAGCAGCGTTGTTTGCATGATGTGTCGCTTTTTGCGGCTTTAATCCCCTTACCCCGTGAAAACACGAACGGATCGAGAAATTATGATATGAAGGGACCGGCCGTAGTAAGCTTGTGCTGGTGAGTCGCACGGGGACTAGATTGTCTGAGCTTCAGTCACGAAACCTTTCTCTGAAGGTACGTTCACCAAGACGAACAGATCGCATGCGAAGGCCTTGACCGCTTTCTTCACGTTCGATAAATTGGGCGAGCAGTGCGCTAAACCCTTTCAGCGTCATGAATTCGCTGCGTGCATCACAGTCCTCATGCGCGTAGCGAAACTCGACTTATCCGCGGGCATCACTGTGAATCTATGACAGACTGACTTGACTGTCCGACTGACTTGACTGACTGACTGACTGACTTGACTGACTGACTGACTGACTTGAATGACTGACTGACTTGAATGACTGACTTGAATGACTGATTGACTGAGTAAGTTGAATGCCTGACTTGAATGACTGATAGATAGATAGATTAGATAGATAGATAGATAGATAGATAGATAGATAGATAGATAGATAGATAGATAGATAGATAGATAGATAGATAGATAGATAGATAGATAGATAGATAGATAGATAGATAGATAGATAGATAGATAGATAGCGCATTACATAAGCAGAGTTCTACGTGACGCGTTACAAGTAATCGATTACTTGTAATCAATCACACTTTTGTTACGATGGTAAATGCATGGACACTCTCGGCGCGTTTTAGTCGTCACCGTTATGTTTGTTGCGTGTGTGTATGTATATATAAATAATAGTCACAAAAGTAAATTAAAGAAAAAGAATTACCCAAATGCGCCACCGGGATTCGAACCTGCGACCTCACACTCCGCTGGCTGTACACAGTGTGAAGGTGCTTCAGTGAGTTCAGGATCAGCAGTAGGCTGGTTCGCAAGTGCTTCCTACGCTATAATATGCCCCTTCTTTACAGCTTAAGCATTCGGAGCATTCAGTTTAGTAGCTCACCTCTTAACGACGAAACAATGAGTGACGACCGCTTTGAAAACAACTTCCGTTCAAGCTGAACGCGCAACCTAACTCTAGTCACAGAAGACAGAGTAAGCTGTCAGACATTTAAGTCCGGGGTAGAGGCCTCGTCAGAAGACATATAAGTGTCCTTTTGCCTTACCTCGTGGACATATTTCACAATGCGAATCGTGTATACACGTCCGAAATAAGCAAAACTGAAATTGAAAATTAATTCCAGCCGACACGTGAGATTTAAAATTCCAATCAAACTATCCACGCCCCTCTTTCTTACTCCTCTTCTTTCTTGTCTTTCCTCTCTAATATTCGCCCTTTTCTCCACCTCAAGTGTAGGGTAGTCAACCGAGTCAAAACTTGGCTGACCTGCCAGCCTTTCCTCTACATTTATTTCTCTCTCTACTCTCCACCACACAGGCCACGGGAGTTAGTCGTAGTTTGAATACTGTGATATTGTGTTACGGCAATACAATATAGCTGGAAAGTAATGCGAAAAAAATCTATTAAATTTTTATAACTACCTAGCTAACTTTTTGTTTTTGTGATCAACCACGATAATAAATTACATTTTCAACGAAGCAACCACGATTGTAATTAGTTACGTTTTTTTTCTATAACGAGCACAAGTCTAGTCGCCAGTGGACACAATTGAATTTCAATGCCACATTGTCTTCGACAGCTACAGTGGTTGCGTGAGCAATATTTTAGGCAGTAGCGTAATACCAAAGAAGCGATTCACATTTTAATGATTGATAATAAGTGGAACATTGCCTAAGTACGTGAATAGCGTAACATAAAAAAAAGAAATGCGAAGCGCGAAATCTGGAGCCCCATTTCGACAAGGTCATCCTTCTTGGCGCCAAGCAAACAATACGAGAATCACCAAAGGTCACCATCCCGACAGAGATCTCTCAAAAGACGGAAAGAGGGGGCAGTCCACTGCAATGGGGGGGGGGGGGGGGAGTGGCATTGGAGACACGTGCTCGCATCAATCACGCTTAATCTCTGTGACAACCCTCCCCGCAACACGGCTGTGCTACCTCACGCCGACCCCTGCAGCGGCAGTCTGGTGGGTCTCCACTCCATTCTGTCCCCTCCGCCGGTTTCACAAGCGAGCATGCGGTGGTGCCGAACAATGCTGCGCAGTTTCGCACCAACGGCTGCGACCACCGCCGCTACCACCGCCGCTGTCATGACGGAACACTTTAGTTGGGCGCTGCACTACCCAGCTAGGAAATGGAGCCAACGTTGTATTTCGAGCTGACCGTGACAGCCGCACAGGTGGCGAAGTCTCCTTGATTTTTTTTGTAGTTTTAAGCAGCTGTGAAACCATGGTCTTTTCCATAAAAAAAGAAAAGAAAGAAAAACAGAGGTAGCATGTGCTGCAACTCGTCATAATAATATTGTAGGCATCTATTATGCACTTGTTTCTCATATCTACGTTATTATATTAATCATCGCCACCCATTTGTCTGTCATCATCATCGTCTTCGGGTGTGTGCTCTTCATCATCGGGTCCATGGTGGTTGTCCGCCTCCAAATTCTCGGCCAAATAGACGTCGTTCCAGCCAAGGCATCATAACATTTGCTTACGAGTAAGCAGAACACTTCGACTAACAGTGTTTATACTTGACTCAAAACCGCACCCCGATTCTGACGGTGTTCATTCATACATAGAGTATCCAAGATTCTACAAATTATGTTTTTCATATTGTATCCATATAGTTAAGCGTTCTGCATACTCAGAGAAGTACGCACTCAGTTTGAAAGCGTTCGTGTCCTCTTTATGCACCGGCTACGACCACATTCGACTCAAAACATGATAGTCATAATGATACGTTACGTGCCACACGTCGTAACAGGCAATGAAAGAACGAAAACAAGCAGCCATGCGGTTAGTCTTGTAGATATTAGCGTTGTTAATGTCAAACGAACCAGTCATCTTCCTTCTATATCAGTGCCGCTGTAGCAGCATTCAAGATCGCCCAAGTTTCGTGAGTCTTTCAGCAAACCAGAGTTGCGGTGTCTAGTTGGCATGTAAACGGATGCCAGTACGAACCGTTAAGGGAGCCTCCTGCAAGTCCGTACGTTCAACCTAGATTTCCAGTCTCCTCTTTAATTGCAGGTATAATATACCTATAGGCTCAGTATGCAATTTACCTGTTGTTTCATTGCTGTCAGACGGCCTATGAGACTTCTTTTCTGTTCCGTTCATGCTGCTGACATTGTTAATAAAGGAATCTGCCAAGGTGAGCTTACAACGATATTTCTTTTCTGCTTGTCTCTTTCAAGAGCATCGGACCAACCACATCAGTTTTAAATCTGCTCCGTTCCCGCTGTGTACAGCACAGCGTTGCGGGCAGTGCACGCAACTCTCGAGCGCACGCCGAAGCGATCTACTCTAGGCGCCCCATCGGACTTATGCACCACGGAAGTGAACCGGAAAAAGAGGAGGGGTGGACTCGATGCAGTCGACGTTATGAAACATGGTCCCACCGTTGTCACCAAAGTGTTCGAGCGACCATGCCTTCCCCCTTCCTCTTTATCGGACCAGCCACCGTTACATCTGCAACGGCCATTCAAAGTCATTCGCATCGCTGTAAAAGCCTTCACTGTTACGCTTAGAAATCGCGCTCGAATACGGAAGCGTGGGCGGGGACGCCGCGTACAGCGTATAGTCGCTGCCGTCCATGCGGGAAGTAATAGGAGAGACTCGGAAACAGTCCATCGTTCACTCGCTTGTCGATGTGTGGACACCGACACAATAGCGCGCTGCCGCCCGTCCTGTTTAGTGGCGCCAGCTTGCGACCGGCGCTGGCGTTCGCGGAAATGGCCGACCCGTGGCGGCTACGTCACTCCGGCACGCCCTCGTGGCGTTAATGGAGGGAATGGGAAAAGTAAACACAGTTATTTTGGACAGGCAGCCAGCACGTGTCATGGGGTTGGCAGTATGTTTCATCGCGATGGCCTTTAGGGCGGTCACGCTGCTTTTAAAAGGGGCCCTCACAAACATATGAAAACAGCAGAAACGAGCGCATGATAATCTCCTGGCGTTTCTCGTGTCTTTCTCGCACTCCGTGACGCAAAAACAGTGATTCACATGACGTCTCCGTAGAACAATCGAAAGATATTAGAAAGTTATAGCGCGAGCGTCGACGAAGGACTACAACAGCGCCACGCCCCAAAACACTCGGGAGATAGTAGTATCAGCTTCACTACGTACTACTACTACTACTACTACTACTACTACTACTACTACTACTACTACTACTACTACTACTACTACTACTACTACTGCTGCTGCTGCTGCTGCTGCTGCTGCTGCTACTACATACATCGTGGACGCACGACCCACAACTTAAGGAGCTTCGCCCCTAAAAGTGAGGTAGAGAGCGTCACCGCTATTGCCAACCACCTTCGTGGGAACGAGTGAAGACCCAGCGACATACTGTACAAAACTGTGTTTACAAAAAGTGGTTAATGATTTAGAGCATTTGGTACCCTACCATGAGAGAGCCCAAAACCGTCCCTTGGGCCTCACACCTCATGGAGGCCGCATCGACGAAAATTGTTTAGAAAAAACTAGTGAACGATTTAGGTACTTGGTACTCTACTATGGGAGAGCACTAGGTGGACCAGTGGGCCTCTGATACGACATAAACCTTATAGCATGGTCATACAGTCGACAAACCATCAGTAACCCAATACAGAAATTGCTTCCATTTTTTGACGCAACGAACGGCTGCGTCGAAACAGCCAATACACAGCGCACCACTTATGTGCACAGGTTATCTGCGTGTATCTCAATAGGCGCTTCACTCTCCTGCCCTCGTATTCGTATGTTCCTTGCCAAGCGTACGCAGGGTTACTCACTAATACTACTCTACTGCCAGCATAGAGATCAACTTTATCGAAATGTATGCAAGCATATCAGGTAGCGTCGACAAAGCGCTCATGAAGTTGCATCGACGTGATTCCATTTTACACGATGTCATAGAGTCCCCCTTATTAGAAGCCTACGCCACGCGTCCTTCTGCCACTACATTGCAGGAGCAAGAACGTGTGCAACATTTGCTGTGTTGCGAATGCTAGAAACCTACAACCGCAACACGAGTTTCAAGACAAAAGCTGCATGTAAACCACCGGAACAACAACAATAATAAGAAGAATATAGAACCTTACGGTTCGGAAAGACTGAAAGGCCGTGCAATACTTCTCAGAATGAACCGCACGCACAAGTACCATCGGCCACCAAGACACGCAGACTCGCTTAGAAACAAATGCGCGTGCCAGTGACGCTTAGAAACAACACAAAAGTGACGAAGGAGAAACACACGCATGTGCACTTTAAAAAATCCAGAACAAGAAAGATAGAGAGAAAGCAAAAAACAAAGCCCGCCAATGCAAAGGCGAATGCAGCGCCACGCTCGACGCCGCGGTACGCGTTAGCAGCTAGCCATCAATCAGCGCCGCCAAGCGGCAATGGGCTAAGGCGGCGGTAACCGCCGACAAAATGCATTCTTGCCCTTGTGGGGATTCTTTGGAGGAGAAACTAATGCCACTCGAGGGGGTCGCGCGAGAGAAACCGACGTCGGGCGCCAACGCGCTCAGGCGAGACTATCCATCAGCCCCCCTCCCTCCCCCCCCCTCTTGCAAGAGGTTGGCAGACCTCTTGCAAGCGGCATTCCTTCCGAAGAAGGGGCAAAATGCGTTTTTAGCAAAAAAGTACAGCCCGTGTTGTGTTGGAGGAAAACAGAGATGCTGGGGCGCAGATAACGTGTCGGGAAAGACCCGTGAAAATCCAACCTACTAATATTGGATGGAGTTAGCATGATGCAAAGTCGGCGCGTTGTTGAGTGGCGCAGACTATGCGGGTACTGCAGAGCGAGTTGCCGACGTGCCAATTAACGATGCGGATCGGTTCCGCTGTAAGGGACGCGGAAGACGCACGCCTGGAAAAGAAAGGTTAACGGGTCGTTCACACGATTGACCGGTGGTTGGGACAAAAGGCCAGAGCTGACTAGAAAGCGTGTCTCGCAAGAGCCAGGCAACGCGTGGTCGTCTGGTTTCAAGTTGATTGTTGGGTCTTCACGTGTGCCGTTTGAGAATGGCGTAAGGACCCGGAAGTAGCTTTCGACCGCTGAGCCGAGTGAAACATAGTTGCGGTATGCATCCACCATTTAGTGAAAATACGGCCTTCGAGGCATGCGAACGAGCTTGCGCCCAGTTATGTACGTCATTACCGGATGTTCTTGGGATGGCGGTGTGCCTTGCTGTCTCTTGCGCACATTGTCGGCGCACAGGGCTTCACAACGTTCTCACCGTGTTTAGGGCTACTTCTTCGAAGCGACGTTTAGTGTGCGAGCTGACGAAGCTCGAGCCTGGGAACGGCTACCGGCGAGCGTCAGCCGATACACGGGCTTACATGGGAGAAAGTGTGACGAGACGCGTTGCGCAGAGATCCCATCCCTTTGCGTGTTGTATCTTCTAACGTGCTTTATTTTACCATTGCAGAGTCTGTTATGAAAGTATTTCGGCAATTGGTTGTGGGGATGCGAGCCCCCAGCGTGATTGGTTTGTATGAATACCCTTTGTTTGCCCGAGGGTCGATAATAAAACATTTGGATGTGAGTTGGAGGATGGATATTTAACATTGGACCCGGGCAGATGCCTGAGTGCTGCAATATAGCGTCTCGTCAGCGGAAAACGGCTCTTCCTTCGCGCAGCCACCGAGCTCTTGAGTCATCGATGAGTGCATTTCCGAACCTCATACATCATCTCCTTATCTAGTGTAGATGCTAGCCTAGGAAGTGGAAGTTAACAGTTGCATATTTCAAAAGACTGTGCTTCTTATGTTTCTTGCTTGCGCAAATTACTTCAGTTCTGTACAGCTCATAAGACTCTTCTTGTGAGAGAGAAAGAGAGAGAGAAAAGAAAGACGTCGATCCCATGCAGAAGAAGCCGAAATGAGAATAGGCGGCTGACTCAGAAGCTTTCCGCAATATGAAAAAAGGTCATGTTTGTATAACGGCGATGTAGCTCTGTCGGTATATACAAACTCATCTGAATACTATTCCTTGTCTTCGCGCATCGAATATATCATTATTGTCATGGTTTCATTACTTTATAACGTTTGTTTGTTGTAGCCGCATTAGCGGTGAGGCTGTCTTGGATTTATATATGCATTCACAATGACAACCGCAATGAATATAGCAATTGACATTCAGCGCTCGTGTGAGTCAAGCCGTTTCTATGTGGTACACCTTGCATATTCGCGCTGTTATTTTGACTTCAGGAATATGTACCAACTAGGCCCAAATGAAGTTTTATTGAGGTGTATTTCATTTCTTCTTCTTCGTTTCCTCCTCCAACGCAATGCAGGAGATTGTATTAGGTGAGTTTTTTTTTTCAGTATCAAGATCTCCGCTTCGGGTGATGTGTGGCTCGAGCACAGGGGGTTATTTGTTGTCGTCTGGTCTCGTGGCTCAGCCCAAGTGGGTGATCAGGTGACAGTAGTAAGATTAATTATTTTTAACATCCTACTTTTATTGAATGATTTGTTAAAGAAATCACGAATTCCGATCTTAACATCACCTTGTTTTTACTATACGAACAATCACTATATTATGCAGGGCAGTAAATTTTGCACACCATAGAAATTACATAATCATGTTGATGCCATCTGACCTTTTTTAATTTTTTTTCATTTGCAGGCACGAAATAGGTTCGTCAGGGTAGGCCGATGACCCTAACGAATACGCTGATGACATGTTTAAGGGAAAGCTCCATTGAAGCGCACCGATAAACTCTGTCTGCTCGCCCCAACTTTAGAGAATGCGAATCTAACACAATAATGATATTTGGGCTTTAACGTGTCCAAATATACGCTATGGCGCAGAGTTCTGGAAGTTCAGACCATATGATGCTCCTCAATGTGCCATGATTTCGCACAGTACCCGGGCCTCTACCAGTTCACCTCTAACGAAATGCGACCACCGCAGCCAGAATCAAACCCGCGACCTTCGGGCCAGCAGCTGCGCAGCGTAACCATAACACCACCGTGGCGGAGGCTCATCTAACACGAGAACGTCTGATTCACGGTTGCAGCAGTGCGTCTCAAGATAAGCAAGGAGAAACAACACATAGGCTGCAAGGCGTTGCCTTGTTGTGTGGCTGTACAAAATAATTAGGCTGCTGGATTAACTCCAGTGCACACTCTTCATACACCTGCTGAACTGAACCTGGTTCCTTTCGACGCAACCTGTCACGCGCTTAATGCGCCTCCTTTGTCTACACCTTGTGCAGCTAGCACACACAGCGTGGTACAAAAACAGCAAACAATTTCGTGTACAAGCAAGAAACTGGTTTTAGAAAACGTCAACGCTTGTTTTCCTTGAGTGAGTCGAAGCGCCGGCAGCAGGGCACCTTAAACGTGCGACGTTTAAAACAACTCGGCACCCCGAGAATATACGAAATATACGACAGACGTCCAGAGTGGTGTGTCTGGCAACCATGTTCCCTGCGTGCAATAGCATAGCATGCGTACCACATACACCGTTCCTTGAGAGAAATAAACGAGGCAGAAAAGGGGGAGAGGGGCAAAAGAGAACACAGGCGGAGACTCTGCATCGCCATCAATCACCGGGATTTCGAGACGGCCCGAACATGGGCCTTCGCAGCGAGCGAGGCTCCCTAGAGTGACATAACGAGCGACGCCAGCGCCGCGCTGACCATCGCGTTACGAGCCCTGGCGGCTGGGACGCGCACGCCGCTTCCTCGCTCGATCTAATCAAGGCAGTGCCGTCAGGTCGATTACAGCTTTACGACGTGCCACCGAGACAGCACGTACCGCTGGCTCCGTTATAGACAACGCAGCAAGCTCCTAACGAAATCATGCAAGAAAAAAATATGGCAAGAGCGAGAGCGTTAGGCATTGCGTGTGCCTCCTTAACGTATAGGAAGTGACATTGCCGTGTCGCGGATCACAGCGGACGGCGCACATAGTCTGTTGCAGCGGTACATTTAGGAGATGCATCGCTCTACATCGAGTGTTGTTTGAAGACTGCCGCGGGATGCGAGTAACATTTTTGCGTCACCTGTCACCACGATTACGCGACGCAGTGCGGTAGTGGCCTTCTTGCGGGAATTCACCAGACTGATACCATGCACGCATCAGCTTCATGCATTATTTAGCCGTGATTGGAAGCGACGGTCGTAGACTCGACGTGTAGAATGTTAATATCTAATACCGATACCAAGAAAATTTGTGCTTTTTATTT
This sequence comes from Rhipicephalus annulatus, assembly GCA_013436015.1. Taxonomy (NCBI): domain Eukaryota; kingdom Metazoa; phylum Arthropoda; class Arachnida; order Ixodida; family Ixodidae; genus Rhipicephalus; species Rhipicephalus annulatus. Next base: position 41,792 of record WOVY01001250.1, read on the forward strand.
TGCAGCACGTACACTTCAATCTTTATTGATCGCGGCTTCTCCAAATGGAGCTCAGTGCAAGAAAAAACCCCTGATGCAACGAAACAGTCAAGAACGACGGAAGCGACGTCCTGCAGTCAATACTCATTAGGTCTGGGATGAAAAAGTATCACCGAGCGAATCAAATTTGCGTCGTAGTTGTTTGTATTCGCTAGGTTGTTGAGCTTGCCTGCTCATTACGAAGGCTCTTCAGCAAATATATAAAGTTCAAACGCAGGTAACACAGAACATTGTAAGGCACATTATTAGTTATGAAATACAAGATTGGGATTCAGGACAAACCGTCAAAAAGAATCAATCGGAGCCTTTTGGCAATACTTATAAAGTTGAGTAGAGAAACACTTACGGCAATTGTGGGCAGAAACACTATACCTGATGTGTGATTACTTGAATATATTCACATCAAAAGTGTATGCACGTTGTATACCGCGAACATATTAACATAGCAACTAATTTATAAAACAAGAATAAAAAAACAGCTGTTAAAATATGAGCCCCAACGTGCACCACCTTTTATAGAGTATTAGATGAGCGGGCTGGAATCAGCTTTACAAAATGAAGCGATCATTTTCTTTTCTAGCAGATGCCGCGCTAGAAGAGTCGCAGCATTCGGCTGCCGACCGAAAGGTTGCGAATTCAATTCCGGCCGCGGCTGTTCCATTTTCGACGGAGGCTAAATACTAAAATTTGCGTGCTTACCTTAATGTGTAGACAAAGTAGACAAAGTGGACAAAGTGGACAAAGTTTCCGAAGGCCACCACGTACTAATGCGATTATGAAGCACGACATGATCACGGCAGTGTATATCGTGGTTTGGAAGCGTTTAATCCGTGCAATGTTCATTATTTGCTCCTCGTATTGACACAGGCAGATAAATTAGCCCAGTCCTACGTAAGGCTTTTCAATCAGGGCTCATGGATGTAAGGATATGGTGGCTGCACCCTACAAGCTAATCAAACGTGTAAGCTCAGCTCTCGAGCAATTCCACGCGGTTGCTGGTTCAGCCTGTTTGCGCAGGGAGAAAAAAGACGATAAATGGGACGGGGGAAACAACTGCGCAGTGGAGATTGTATTGTAAGAGTGAGAAACATTGACCGCCCAGAGAACCGCGTAACAACTCTGCACTTCATTACCGCTGCCAAACAGAGAACCTATAAGAAAGCCAAGCCCCCCATTTTTTTTCTTTCTCGACTTTCCCGAGAGTATACGAGAAACAACGCAGCCAATTTGGAAACCCGTAGCGCTGTCGATACTAGAGCACGCGGCGGACCCTACGTGAGACGCAATAAAACGTGCGCCTTTATGTTCGCTGTTAGCCCTCATTCGAGTTTACTGCACATCGAGGTCGAGCGAAAGTAGGCGAACCTTTCTCGTGGGCCTTACACATGGTGAGCTCGTGAGCAGCTTCCGGAACCGAATACGCGTTCTTGTAGCCGCAATGTACTCGCATGTTATTAAGAAAATCATGCTCGTACATTTGGGTGTGACCCATGTGCTGCGATAAGTATGCTAGAGGAGTATTTTTGTTGCTGTTGTTGTTGTTTTAGAAAGCAAAGACCGTGCGAAAAGCAGAGCACGGGAAACCTTACTTTCAGTAAATATAAACCAAATACCCCCTAAACGTGGTCTACTTGGTTGTTTTTGTTGTTTCTGTTGTTGTTGTTGTTGTTGTTGACGATGATGATGTTGATGATGATGATGTTTTTGTTGTTGTTGTTGTTGTTGTTGTTGTTGTTGTTGTTGTTGTTGTTGTTGTTGTTGTTGTTGTTGTTGTTGTTGTTGTTGTTGTTGTTGTTGTTGTTGGGGCAAGCAGAGTTCTTTTTTTTTTGGGGGGGGGGGGGGGAACAAGCGTTCATCGGAAGTGTGGTCTAGGCAGGCACACATAGTCGAGCGTTATTTTGAGTCCTGTATGGCACGGTGAAAAAGATATATATAATCGATTGTGTAGTGACTGCAAAACAAACATACAAAATGCATTTCTTCTGGAGCTTTTCGAACGTTCGTGTCAGGCTTAAAATGAGGAGTTTCCCGAAAAACCTTGTTTTATATTTCTATATACTAAACAACAACTTAAAAACTATTACTATTATTTACTAAGAGATTTGCTGGTAAAAGGGCAGTAAGGATGAAATAATGTAATAGATATGAAACGCATGCGATGGTGTGTGATGCAAGGACTGTAGCAATGCGTTAGCTCGAGTGCATAGTTCTTTTCTAACATAAAGCACAGAAACATAAGGCCTTACTTTATTTTTGGTATGCAAGAATAAAAATATTGCCTCCCAATTACACGTAGGATTCGGGAATTCAGGGAACAGCTTGCAAGCAGAGATACGTACACGCCTACTCGCCTTAGCTTATTCAGCTTTTCCAACAGTCGAATCATTCTTCCAAAAGTAAGAAATATGCATGCATTCAGTGTCAGATAGCTCCGAATGCACCCAGCCACCGATATATGTACCAGAAAGAACATGTTATCGTGTGTATAAGTAATGCAATGTGTGTCACCGTAAGTTATTAGACATCAAGTTGTTTAAGTACTAATAGAACTAAAGTTCTTTTGGGTGGTGTGACCACGTTAGGAAATCTGCTGGCGCAACTTGGAATCTGCCAGCATCGGACAGGGTAAACTGGCAATCACTGTTCCATATTTTTTGCCCAACAGAAAACGTAGAACTCGGGAGACGAGACAGAACGCATTCACAACATTTTCCTTCTTTGACTAGAAAGGCATAATGACGCCTTCCATCCCAAATCAGGAAAACTCACGGGGTTCCTAATTCATCTGCCTCACTGGACTCGAAGGCAAAAGCTTTGTTCTTCCTTTTCTTCCAAATCAATGTATCGAACGTCCAGCACCACCATCCGAACGTTTTCTGCAACAGGCGTGGCCTCGCTATGGATCTCACCTGCTTCACACTACCCCTACGATTGGACCACCTCTGACCAATCAATCATTTCATGCAATTATGTCATCAATTGGCGTCACAGATTGTATAATGTGTCACGTCATAATGACCACATTTGGTATCACTCGTGTTGACGCCGCCGACGGAGGACACCGCTCAATTTTCACATTTGATGAGGCATCTGTAGGGCTTTCGCCTTAGTAAAACGAAAATTTCTCCTTGTGCTGGCAGCTTTTCCGCCACAGCACAAGCTCGCCGCTATAGCAATAGAGCACGCCTGCACGTTATCTCGATGAAATAGTGACGGTTGCTCTATCGTCAATGTTGCCGAGAGAATGATAGAGGGAATACAAGAACAGCTAAGGTTGGGCGATAAGCTAGCCTGTAAGCAGCCGTCATTAATGACAGCTAATAACGAAGCAGCCCCAAACGAAGCGCAAAAGTCGGCCCATATCTGGCGTATCCGACATGATCCCTTCAATAACCTTCCATTGATAAGTGTCAGGGCGTGAGAGAAAACTTTATCTCACGAAGAGATGAAACGAGGCACGCGTGCGATTTCCTCCCGCTGGCACCGAAGCTGTCCCTGTTAGACAGTACGATTCCGCGTGCCACAGAACCCAGTCGAGGCAAGGGCCACGCAGAAAGCGGTGCAGCGACGCCCATCAAAAACGGTTCGGAGAAAGATAAGCCGGTCTAAACGAGGCCCCGAGCTTAGCCAGGACTACCGGAAATTGGCAGTCCCCGGCTAAGGGCGGACTCTTCTTCATCCGCGCTGCACGCCGAGCAGGTCACAGCGCGCGCTGTCTCGCCCATGCGGTGGGGGGAGGGGGCGTCACACTCGGTCGACAATAAAAGGAAGCTTGGGAGAAGAAAAGTTCGTACGGCACATCCTGCCCTCACGAAGCTAGGACCTGGTTTCCGTTGCTCGCCCGTGCGGACATTTCTTGGCGCAATGCGCCGCCTGCTACGAGTGAGTCATCCTTGAAAACAACGGGCGACACTAGAGGAAACGATAGCGGAAAGTCGGTGCTAAACCAGTCGTTTACGATGTCTGCCCGTCATGTTGGTGTATTGTATTCCGATAGTTGTTCATGCCGGGGACATGCGATAAGAAATAAAATAAAAAGGGGTCATCATGCGGACAACGCGTAATGCTGTCATTTCTTCGTTTGTGAGCACCAATTTTCTTATAAATCCATAGTGCAATAGGACGAAGCTCAGAATACAAGGGATAGACAGAGTACATCCCATCATTTCAACTTCGAAACAATCCTCGTGGAACCTGTACTAGCGGAGACAATCACGTGCGTTCCGATAACTTTCATATTCACAGTATGAAGACTCTTCACTGAAAGTTAGCTAAAATAAAAAAAAACAAGTCGATCAGTGAAAACAGCACACACTGTTACGTCCTTCGTTTTATTTTCCTTTCCGTAACTTCGCCTTTTTTACGCTAACTTCTAACGGTTTATTGTCTCAGTTTTCGAGAAAACTGACCAACGAGGTTCTACTTACTTGTTTCGTTGGTGAAAAGGACATGGAAGGGATAATAAGAAATGTTATAAAGCGAAATGTAGGCAGATCAACCAGCAAATAAGAATCCTTTTGCTACCCTACACTTGGAAATAGGGTTGGGGAAATCGAAAAATGCAGAATATACAGAGAGAAATACGTCACGCAGCACAGCACAGCACGCACACAGTCTGTCACGTTCTGCTATAATTGCGTGGTACATGATATTACTCGTACAACAACTTGCGCGCATCTGTTTTTTCCTTAAAACCTCAGTAGTACCTTCGGCCCCTTCATCTGCGATGCCTCCTGTCGACGACATGTCAGAACGGTTTGAACCGAAGTTTGCCAACTGTCAAGGTGTGCTGACTGTCTGTGCAATTGCGAGGTATATAACAGAAAGGAACATATGACGGCCCTCCAAAGCAAGTGAGGAGAGTCCTCTGTGCGAAGAAAGTGCCTGTGAGAAAATGCAAATGTCGCACTCTACTGGTAAGCTCTTTTAGCTGCACACGGCTGCAACATTTGGCTAAGCCGTTCACAACAACTTCTGAGTCTTGACCAATATTTTTTTCATTTTTTGACAGAGATGCTGTTCATAAAATCGTTCCTTGCTCTCCCTGTACCAAAAAAATCATCATCACAAGTGGTTGCACGTCACAGAAATTAGGCAAATCCTCACAACTTTACCACTAGAACAAACCAATGTATCAGTATTCCCAACAAACGAGTATGCGCCGCAGAAATTTGTGCCGCCAATTATAAAGGTGTCATAATCGTAGACGGTGTCCAGATATCGGCTAAGTCCCACAACACACAACTTCCACTGAAGAGGAAAAAGGCAACAGTTAGCCCAACTGGCTGCGTAGCGACGGCGGTGAGTTGAACACCCCGAGCACGTACAACGACATGATACTATGGAATGGGAAAAGCAACGGCGGCTGGCAGAAAATGCTGATGCAACGGAAAGCCAACGCCGTGACGGCGTGCCCATGTTGTGTCATGGAAACTGTGGGTGCTTTAAATTGAACCTCTATGTGCCGAAAATTAACGTGGAAACAACTTAGCATCCCTCAGTTAAGACCTAGCAACTACCTTATAAGCTCCCTAGAAACAACCTGCATAACTACAATATTTAAGACTTGGAACCATTATAGAAGCAATCTTCAGAATCGTCCAGTTTTGCTGTTTTATGACTTGCGCGTTTTAGCGCAAGCTTCGCCACTTTTTTAACCAAGCGCACACAGAGGTTCATCATCGTTTTGAAGTTTGCTTTCTTGCACAAACTAAATACTTGCGGCGGTGCACCCTTTACAGGCAAAGTCAGCATCCTTGTTCCCGATTTTGCGTGTGCGACGTTTACGAACGTGGAAGTTTGTACAATAAGAATTTCGACATGATTGAGTATGAGTCTGAAGAAATTGATGAATTAAAATATTTGTTTCGTGTCTCCACCAGGCACACAATGAGAATAATTTTTGCTCCATATTTTGTGAGGCTTTCAGGAGCAGTCGACACATCACGTGCGTCAGCATCGCCGCGATAGGTCTGTAAGCCTCGCTCTCCCATTACATTTATTTGGCAAAATCGAACGCGCCCATTCTGTCATCACAAAATTCTAATGTTAGCGGTGCTTTTTTTTTACTTTGTCACTAGCAGATTTGCCGTTAGCGCATTGAGTAGACACACACACACACACACACACACACACACACACACACACACACACACACACACACACACACACAGATTTACACACGCGGTTTAGCGAAAATCACTTTGCTTATTTTAGTCGTTCTATATTGAAATGTAGAAAATAATGGACTAACCACCACTCATAAGTTATTACCTCTGGCAACTAATCCATCAAAGTTTGCATAATAATCGTCAAAGTTAAGCATAACAAGCATATAAGTGGCTTAACCTGCTAAACGAGTGCTCAGCTCCTATTTTCATCAATTACGCACTGGTGCTGAAAGTAAGAGATAATCTCTAAATTTTATTGCAGTAGAAATCGCATGCTTGAATTTTATCATTTATATGATTCGCCGCGAGGGCACAGCCCCGATTTTATTAAGAGGAGCGCAAACGGGTTTGAAACACCTCATATGCACATCCCAGTGTATGTTCGCGTGTCCACGCATATATAACGCGGCGTTTGTTTTTTCTTCAACACCCTAATGCGTGTGTTCGCCCGCTCCAAGTATTTTAACGTGGACACTCAGTGACCACGTGCTGCTTTCCATCATTCTAAAATACATAAATCTACGGAATTATTATTTTTGGGAGCGATCGGGTAGAAGGGAGCTCTGGCTACGCCTGTGGATCTTCATTCTGTTTTGAAGCATAAATCCCACGAAATAGTATTACAAAAATAATTCATGGTATTTAATTTTTCAAAACAACGATTTGAATATCAGAGTCACCGTAGTGTAGGACTCCGGAAATTTTGGCCATCTTGAGTTTTTAACCTGCACCTAAATCTAAGTAGACGGGCGTCCGGCCTTTACACCACCATTGAGAATGCAGCCGCCACCACCGGGATTCGATCCCGGGACCTGCGGGTCACTAGCGGAGCACATTAACCACCAGACCACCGGAGTGGGCAGAACTGGCACCAACGTTCGTACGACTACTTCGCTGAATTCTTGAACTGGTGCACTGCCTGTACGACATTGTGTTTGCCACCTCAGTGGTCAGTGATACTTGCACCTTTTTATTCCCCACGAACGTGCAAATGTGTTTATCCTCGCAGGCTAACAGATCGGGTAGATGTCAAGTGCTTCTAAGCGGAGTGCCCAGAGCTTCCCTCCAGCTCGTCTTTTTTCGCGAAAAGCCTTCCATCGGCTCGGAAGATCTTTTTCAAGGCACATCTTAACAAAAAAAAAAATCAGCCACGAAGTCCTACGAAACGCGCGTGAGGAAAATCTACTCGCGGAGTGAAGGGCCAGCCCCGAGAGCATCCTCGAGTACATCCGATGCACACCCTGCGTTTATACAGGGAGCCACGATCCATACGCGAGATAGTGCAGGAAGGCGGGTGGGTGCACTCGAGGCAACAGGGAAATAAAAAAAAAACCACGCCAGAAGTTGGAGCGAGTGCGCGTAAGTGACGTACTGAGGGCGTAGATGACGGTGTGATATACTGACATGCCCTTACGACAACGACGGAGGCTGGCTTGAGAGCCTCCGTCTGGCAACCTAGCAACCCGGCAGCGCGCTATGCACCCGTAGCGTTCCTTCCGAGCAATATCAGCCACCGCCTGCTTCCACTGGCGGCGCGAGGCTGTGTGAAGCCAATATCGCCCGCCCTCCATCCAGTCCCTTACGACCGAGGTTTGTTGCCCTTCGGCGGAGATGTAGGAGCAAAAAATGCACACAGCCAAGAGGATGCCGGTCGTCAGGCGGTAAAAGATGGCTCGGCAAGCAGGCAGGCGTAAAGACAGAGAAAAAAAAAAGAACTGGAGAATGTGGGTGATGCACCATTCGAAGCGTGTACATATGTCAGTGCAGACCTGCGGATGGCAGTGGATCACCGAGTCACTCAGAAGGAAAACAGCAAAGGTGTTTCCGGAATTTAAACAGACGCCAAGTTTTGATGTTGATATACTAATCAGAGCAGCATACTAGGCTGACTTGTGATCAACTACGCGAGTGCAGCTGCGCAAAAAAAAAAAGCACGGAGAATGGAGAAGACACATCCAGCGGGAACTTCCAACCAAATAAAATATATTGCGCCACTGAACGTCTTTATATGTTGACACAGTATGGACTGCGCGGGCATGTACACGTAAAAAAATAGCAACAATTGCGCGTTAGAAGATGACGCCGTGAAGAACACCAGTTTTTTGTCGATGAGAGCAGGGGAAGCGGAATGGCATCTTTGAACTCGTAACTGTTGCTATATTTATTAAATGTGCATGTTTACACGGTCGATATTGAATTAATATATAACGACGTACAGACATGCGTAATGTATCGATTATTTTGCCCAACATATATGTGCGCCGCCAGCTTGGGCTGTTGAACAAATGTCTTCTTTTGTACTACGAGACGTGTTGTAATAAAGACAGGAAACGCCGAATGCGCCAATTCAACAGCTTTCATGTGTCTAAGCCCCCTAAAGCACTGCTCATTTATATTTTGAAGATAAAGAAGGGCAATATATAGCCGTCCGTAAATAGTCTATACTGTCTCGATAGAAAAAGAGGTGTAGTGGCACAATAAATTTAACTGGAAGTTTGCGCTGAGTGCGTTTTTTTTCTCTGTCATTTATGCCCTTTTTGTTGCGTAATCATTTATTGACGTCATACATAAGAGCACACAAAGGCAAGACTGGAAATGTATGAACGGACAGTTCTGTGTTCTTGCCACATATCGCCCTCATTTGTAGGTATTTATTTGAAAGTTCATATTTTTGTAAGGCCTTCACTCAAAGCCCTAGTAAAAGTATCTCGTTTTTAGGACGCGAGCAATTCGAGCAAGGCGGTATTGGTAAAAGTCCATTGAATAGTCATGAGAACCTCAATGAGCAGCCCTAAGGTTCTAATACAGTAGAGGCAAGAGCCTTAAATAGGGCATAATATGTTCACTTACGAATTATTAGAGAAAAACCTCAATTATGTTCCCAATAATAACTCTCAAAAACACACACACCCACACACACACATACGAGCACGAAATCCCACCACAATTGTCTCGGTCTATGTCTTTATCGGCGCAAATAGGTGAGCTTGTTATCTCTCGTGCTGTTCTTACAGAGAAAGCCGATGCCGGAAACACTATGATCACGAAACAGTCTACGCAAAAGTTTTTTTTTTATTTTGCATGACATATACTGTCTACCGGGCCTTCATATAAAGAAACCTGTGTGTGTGCGTGTGTAGTTCATCTTCTATCGGGGCGAGAACAACCCTACGAAATGGCACTAAATAGGCTTCTTGCTGACAAATGCCTTTTTACGTGCACTGTTCCCAATCTATGCGTCATACGGTGTTGCGTGCATCGGACGCATGGCCTTGTGCTTGCTGAGTGCTATCGCCAAGGGTGCCAACCGCCTCAAGCTGTCGTGCCGAGTATATCGTTTTAGGACGCGTGCCGAGTTTTGAAAGAAAGCGGTAGACGAGGACATCCACGCCAGAGGCAGTCTTTCGGCGCGTCAGATGAGGATCATCGGGGAAGCTGTGACAGCGATTGTGTTAGAGGCACTAGGTCTTCTACAACTTGCCTTCCAAAATTCTGAAATTGTGATCGATGCGCGAATAGTGAGGAAAAAGGAGATTGTGTGTTATTAAGCTAGATAAAAGTGTGTACGAGAATTTTTATACCTTTTAAATTCACCTCTTGTAAGTATACAGGCTTGCTCAATTGCAATGCGGCGATCGGTAAGTGCTTGAAGCCGCTCGCGCTCGATTGAGTTCACGAACTCGCTCATGGCGAAAGGGGTCGACTGAGAAGCTGATCTGTTTTTCGAAGAAGTTAAGTGTTAAAGAAAGGATATCTCAGCAATAACTGCTGAAGAACAGTGGCAAGCACCTTCTTCGCAGATTAGAGATCGTCGAATATGGAACTGAATTTTGTCGATTTCTTGCCTTGTACTTTTTTTTTACAACTTGACACGCACTCAATTCAACGCCCACAGTTCGTTGATCTTAAATAGATCAGCCATTCTCGTTTCATCGTCCGAGTCAGGAGAGAAACACACATTGAAGCAACTTTATTAGAACACCTCTTCGACTCGCATCAACCTGCACGCTACTGCTTCAGAATTTGTTGCTTTTGTTTTGTTTTGTTTGTTTTTTCACTGTGTACACCATCCGCACTTGACTGCCGCCCATTTCACCAACGTTTGCTCCCCTGACACCTTTTTAATTTGGCCGCCGGCTGTGCTTTCCGGCCCCAGCAGTCTGGCGTCCATCATTTATGGGACGCTGCTGCAGAAATAAGACGCAAAAGAAAGCCCATTCCATACAAAGCATGCACATGCAGACGCTCGAACACGGCCCGCACTCCCAGCACAAACTCACAGCAAGAAGTGATCCGCACGTCCTAGCGTGCACACATCATTCTCGTGTCCACAGTGGGGAACGGCGACCGCAGAGTCGGGAGTCTCGTCAGAGCTGCTCCCGCGTTCGTCAAGCTCCGTAACAGCCAGACACGAACGCCCCCGTCTCAGACAGGCCTCGACCGTGTGTGCAAAGAAAAGCCGGCGAAGCGTGATTGACGCTCCGCCCCTTCTTCTCGTCTTTCTAGCTGGTCGCCCATCGACGTCGTCGGCATCGTTCGCAGCTCGTTGTCGACGGCCATTCTGCGATGTCTCTCCCTCCGTGTCCACCCGAGAGACCCGCGGGTGCGCCTGCCTCGGACGGCGAGCCGGTTGTGGTACTTGCATTCGTCCTGTGTGATTTCTTCGGTGACGCGTCGCACGTGCCGAGCCGGACAAAGAAGACAAGGCACCCTAGTCTGTTCGTGAAAGTGCCGCTAGGTTCGTCCAAAAAGCGTCCTTCAGAGACTGACCCCCGTATTCACAAATGCTCCTTCACTCAAGGGCTCTCCTCGACTTGAAAAAGTCGATGGGAGCGTCCTCTCTTGGCAGACCAAGTCACTGCATATCGGCAATATTCTGCAGCGATTATTGAGAAGCGCAGCGTCAATTTCAGTCGAGCAGCGGCGCAGTGCTCAACTCAGTCAAGTGAAGGATGGAATTCGAGTCAAGGAGAGTATCTGAATACGGGGGCGAGCTTACTTGTTTCCACAATATTGTAAGGTTGGTAAAAGAAAAAAATACCTTGTCTTGAATCGTTGTCACCCTTGCAGACAACGATGTCCCTATTTCTATAGTGCGAATGCGTAAAACGCTCAGATCAGCGATCCGTAGTGCTATGCAGGATGGCCCGAGCTTCTTGGGCGCACGAGTTTGCTCCGAAATCGCACTACAGCAGTCATGGCACGAACACAGTGAGGAGCGCGTCAAAGCAGCGTCGATAAAAACTGCTAGAAGAACGCACGTGGCGTCAGAAGCGCATGGGGGGCATTTTCGGCAGTTATCAAAGAAACACCGCGCGCGAACACCTCACCACCGCGACTCAGTCAAAATTTCAACAGTGCAGCGACGTCGGCGTGATCGTCGCGCTATCTTTTTGCCAACTCAACACGTGCCTCCCACAGGCGTGTTTGTGGACGTTTATCTTCTTTCGGGAAGGTTCTTTCGTTCCACGTGCAGCGCGAAAATTTCCACTTTCGAAGGTAAGCATAGGTGCACACGCAGCGCTCTCGTGCTTCTCGTCTTGCGTCTATCAAATATTGATGATAAATATAAGGACAGTTCGTCACCAGGGGCGCTCGCATTATGACGGCAACGCGGCTGTGAGTGGATAAAATTGACTGCGAGACATCGTATAGCCACGTTTACTTCCTCCTACGTGTGTGCATAGTGGACGCGATAAAGCTGATAAATGACTCGTCCACTCGCTGGCGTTTTGCCGTGAGCACGGCCCCTCGGCAACAGCAAACGCGGTGGGTGGATCGGATCTTCGCCGCCGGCGTCTGTCAATCAAACTGATTGACGCGTGAACTCGGATACGAGCTTGTTGATTCTGGGAAGGCCCCGGTACAACTCGTGACTCTCATTGCGCTGGTGTGGGGCTGATTTTGGGGCTGATTTGGGGCTGATTTTGGGGATTTTGGGGCTGATTTTGGGGCTGACTTGGGGCTGATTTGGATGGGCTTTGTGATTATTGAAGCGAATCCTTATTAGTCTTATTTACCAAAAGCTTGATCCTTCAAAAGCAATGTAAAAAAAATCAACAAAAATGTCGATGACAGTAGCGATTCGGATGGCCGCTGATTTTCCGTGAAAAGTCCTATCAAAACATCTCAATCTTCTCGACCATGCATTCGACAAACTATCAGTAACGCTCTTAGAGACGGGATTTAAATCAAATCGAGAACGTGAACAACGAGAGTCATACCTTATCCACCGATTTAACACCCTCGATAGAGGAATAAATGAGAATCCTGGTACACTTGCAGCAATTAAAGCATTAGAAAACAATAACGGCAACAATGAAAATAGTAACTGAGTTCACGGCACTGCAGCTGCGAAGGGCACTGGACAACCCAAAACAATTCCAAGTGTAACTACTCTTCCTAAGTACAGCTGTCGTCTGTTTTCTGTTTTACTTTACTACACAATCAATTGTGCCATGCACGACATGCCCAACAGCAACCATGTGCACAGCCGGGAGGCCCCCACGACACGCGTAATTTAGAAGCAGGCAAGGAATCTGCATTGCACGCGCTTGCACAACCTACCGCAATACGGGGCACCCCTATTTTTACGACGAAATGTTGACAGGGCGCGGAGTAGTTAAAGGCTTAGAACTTCCTAAAATGCCCGCTGACCAGCCTCTGCCACAATACGCGGCCCCCGTCCTTCTACGACGAATTGTTTACGGGACCCCGAGTAGTTAAAGGCTTAGGACTTCCTGAAAAGCTCTTTTTTGCCCCATACCGAACCGCCAGTGCCAGGAGGGGCCGTCTGATCGGGAGGAATGCGCTAGTGAACGGAAACATACACAGACCGCTGACATCAGAAAGGTGAAGGGGAGAGGGGGGAGAGATGAGGGGGGAGGTGGAAGGAAAAGAGAAAGGGGGGCACCCGAGGGGCGTCCACCATATATTATTTTTCTCTTTTTTCTTTTTTTTCTTTCCTTTTCTTTTCTTTTTTCCTTTCCTTTTTTCCCCTCTTTCCTTGCCCTCTGATTTGAGATTGTATAAAGCTGAGCACCGACAAACTGTATCTTTGATCCTGATGAAGGCCAGACTCTAGGCCGAAACGTCGAAATAAACCACGTTGTGACCGCTCACGGAGGATCTACTAGACTATATGCAACGCTACGGCCACTCAACCACCATGCCTGCCTATATATATATATATTGCCACGTTCCATTTCCTAAGTTTCTGTTATCGTCCCAAAACACCACACGATTCTTAGCGCAAACCGCGCCTGCAGTTTTCTAGAAGGTTCCGGACTGTAGTAGATCATTCAGATGTCACGGGGTCGTGACGTGGCCGAAGACAGGAGACTTCGTGTTGGGGTTTAACTGTTTATTTGGGCGAACCTGCGCCCGGTAAACGGAAAGTCCAATTACAGCAGCAGTCTCGTACAGATAGCAGTCTCGGACTGATAGCGGCGAACAGAGCGTCGGCCTTCGATCAACAACTGACAAGCGGCGAAGCGCGTCGGCATTTATACTCTTGCCGTCGAATGTTCTAGCGTTATCGCTGGCGGTGGCGTAGCTTCCAGAACAATCTGTACCGTTCGCACAGTGGGCATGATCTTATCGAAATGATCTACTACAGTCCGGAACCTTCTAGAAAACTGCAGGCGCGGTTTGCGCTAAGAATCGTGTGGTGTTTTGGGACGATAACAGAAACTTAGGAAATGGAACGTGGCAATATATATATGGGAAAGAAGTGTATACCTAAGGGCTCGACAATTATGCCAAGGAATGTATAGGGGAAGTTAGTAGAACCAGCGTAATGTAAATAAGAAAAAATAAATGTGAGTGAAACTATAACTTGCCGTGAGCAGGCACCCTGCTCACAGCAAGTTATTGTATATATATATATATATATATATATATATATATATATATATATATATATATAGTGTACATGCCACGCATTGGGCAATACAGTGAACATAACCACTTGCGAGAAGCACAGAAGTGCAAAATGTTGAGTGAGTTATATTGTAGGAAAGGTAGTCTTATTTACCAAAAGCTTCATCCTTCAAAAGCAATGTAAAAAAATCAACAAAAATGTCGATGACAGTAGCGATTCGGATGGCCGCTGATTTTCCGTGAAAAGTCTGACCACTCCCATGGATAACCGCAACGTAAACCTTGACGCCATAATCTTTTGTAAGCGCTGAGGTATTTCTCCCCTAACCGCTGCGAAGCATGCCACGCCGTAAAGAGATATAAATAAAACAGAAAAGCAGTCAGCGTAATCCTGTTTGACTTTGCGAATTTATGTTCCGCTCGTCATGATTGGACAGACCTTAGTTAACCTTAACTGAGCCGCACGAAAAATCAAAGTGCAAAAGGAAGACACCTAGACACAGTGCATTTCACGTGGCACCATGGAGTGGCTCAGAGCATCACAGGCTCATTATAAAGTCGTTAATCTTTGCTTGAGGTAATCTTATCATCTTGGACGTTTTGAGACAATAATTGAACTAGCCTTGGTAATAAAAATACGTTATAACAAAATCTACTCACGTAACGCAAAAGCACTCACATGTGCCACCTGCCGGCGATATCAGAATAGGGGTATACAAAAAGCAGGCTCGGGATAAAGACTAACATTTATTAATAGCCGTAGATAACAACTCCATAAATTCATGCAGCTTTCTTTCATTACTCGTTGGGAGAAGGAAGTCAAGAAAAATGGGGTGAACCGGTGGCTTGATTGTTATTTTTCGTGCACCAATCGGCACGGCATTGCATTGCATGGTGGTGGCTGGCTCCGGCCGTAATTCAACCTCAAATTAACGGGCCGATATTAAACTTTGGTGCACACTCCTGGTCACGGTTCCGAGATTTCAGGCTCATCCGTTAAACAGAGTTCACCTCCACCATGTTTAATTTCACGCGGCTTACCACACCGCGGCACGTTCTATAAATCTCTCGGCTTCATTTGCACGGCTTCAACGCCTTCGTTTTTTGACGCTTCACCGACGTCTGTTTTCTGAGAGGCGCTGAGCCGCGTTGCCGTCCACCTTAATCCCGCCGTCGCTCTAGAAGCAGACCCCTTCGCGTGCCCAGAATCAAACTCTAGGACCTCAAACTCCTAATTAATGAAACTCGCTACCAAGCCAGTGCACGGTCCAATTCACTGTTTTGTATTCAGCGGCAATTAAGGGTGTCCATTTATCCGCCTAGTTGCAGGACGACCACTTGGTTGGCAACACCAAAGTCGGGGAATATCTCGTGTATTGTGACCGGCCAGCTGCCTACAGCTGCGCTTTAATTGGCTGTCTCGTATAACAATAACTGCGAGTCTGCCCTGCGGTTTAAGTTACATGAACACACCAAACCATTCATGCAATACCGAGTAATGAATAATCGCATGGCATATTCTGTGTCTTCCTTGAATGGTGGGTAGACTGCTTAGCGCAAGAATAGCTTGAATCACGTTCCCCGAAACAGCGTGGCAAATCAGACGCCAGTCTAGTGGACTTCCTTGCCGTTTTAAGCGCGGAGAGCTATAGGGTTCGGGAATGCGTATTCTGTCGTATGATGTGAGTGTATGCTGTCGCCTTCGCTTTGCGTAACGCAGGCAAAAACCACGCATATTATAGCAAACTGTAGCGTACTGAGCGCTCCCGCCATTGAAGAGAAGTCTTCGTTTTGCGCTTAGAGCGCCATGATGATTATGATAATAAAGCACAAAAAAGACATATAGCACAGCCCAGGGTGCGTTCGCGCCAGAAAGAAGCATTTGTCTTCTTGTTCTTCGAGCGCTCGAGAACGATATTAGGTGCGGGCATTACTGCTATGGCTAGTGAAACTCGACTACACAAACCGCGTATGAAAATTGAAAGGGTAAGCAAGCGAGAATGGAAAAGAAAACGAAAGAAACAAAGAAAGAAGGAAAGAAAAAGAGCAAGGAAGGAAGAAAATAGAAAGAAGAGGAAGGAACGAAAAAAGGAAAGAAAGAAAGAAAGAAAGAAAAAAGAAAGAGAGAAACAAAGAAAGAAAGAAAGAAAGAAAGAAAGAAAGGAAGAAAGAAATAGACAAATACAAACTAATTAGAAATGAGTAGAAGTAAGGAGAGCAAACAGACAGAAACAAGTGGCAGATAGAACAATCGTTCTATCTATAGGCGAAAAGACAGAGACAACCGAAAAAAAAAGAGAATGCTGCCTTCCATCCCCACACTTCCTTCCGGCTTGTTGGCACCAATAGTGGGAAGCTGCGTTTATTTTTCACAGTAAATTAAGAACACCTCCATTACAAGTCGTGTGATATCACCAAAAGTGCATTACACCAAAGCGACCTATGACTGAACCCAAATCTCAGGGCTGCACGAAAATAACGTGACAAGAAAAGCGAGTACAAACACAGCCCGTATACAGTGTCGCTCACTTTCTTTGTCTGCGCTTTCTTTTTTTTCTTCGTTGTGGTTTCGTGCAGCCTCGCCGAATTTGTTCAAGAATGCATCAGTCAGCTCGCTGTAACGTATGACGCCGCGATGCATCCAGAGGACGTACACGGCCCGCACCAGACAATCGCAAGGTCCGGCAAGGTACGCTCCGTTAAAGTGAGCTTCGACGAAGCCCCATACACTTCGCAGGGCACCGTCACGTTCCAACACAGGCCGGAGCGATAAGACCAAACAGCGGTTCGCTAACTCTGACCACGCAGGTCGACTCTCAAGTTCGCTGCTGCAAACAGAACGAGAGCTTGATTTAGAAAGAAAAAAAATGCGTCGTCACTTTACGCGCGAAGACACAATGAAACCACGCTCTAGCAACTCAAACTCAAATCAAGTGGCACTCTCTGTTCCCTCACTTCTTCTGTCTACGCACACACGTATATATATATATATATATATATATATATATATATATATATATATATATATATATATATAGATATATATATATATATATCTATATATATATATATATATATATATATATATATATATATATATATATATATATATGGATTCAGTGTGAACGCTTCAGTGGCCTTGTCGGAGAACGTAAGAAAATAATAGCACTGAGCGCTAAACCATTACTAAGCCAGCAAAACTAGAAGAAAAGGCATAGTGAGAGAAAGGCATATACTGTATACACCCCAAAAAAGCGTTGCCGAAAAGAAGGGAACTTCGCCAACCTCTCGTCCAAGAAGAGTGGCAGAAGCGTCTGGCCACGACGACGCTAGTGACATCTGGGGAGCAGCTGCGCACGATGGTTATTTAATGCGCTTTCTCTTTTTCTTTTTTTTTCTTTCCCGGAAATCACCCCGGGGCTATGTGTCCCGTCTGGACTCAGCCCGCATCTCTTTTTCGACCGGGTACGCTTCTTTCACTCCTCTTGACCAATCAGGATTGGATTACGAGGGGACTTCTTCCTGCGACTTTGAAGTGACCCGAAATCCTCGACCCCAATCCAATACGGGAAGAAACTCCGAGCGGTCCTGGTTGCCGCTTGGTTGAACTTTGCGAGACGAGATGAAGGCCGTACTCCCTTGAGGCTTCCTTGTTTCCCAGTACGCTACTTCATCGACAGAACGAGAGATTAGGAGAGTCGTTTAATTCGCTCGTTCCTTTTCTCTTGGAAATCTATCAAGTTCGCTTGAGGCGTGGACCAACATCGGAGGATTATTTCAGAACCACGTATTTCCGTTGCGGAGCAACCGAAGCCTATCGATGAGAAAATCAGCATAGCAATCTTTGACCATCTGGGCACACGAGAAAAAAATTAAAAAGAACTGAAAATCTCGTTCGTTTAGGTGATATTTCACGTGTTTTGTTTTCTCCATAGCATGTGTCCTGACTTTGCATTGTTAAATAAATATCTGCTTCGATATAACGGTACTTGCGGGTCCACTTATCTAAATTGGTTCTTGCGTTCCGGCACATATTGTAATTTGTTTAGTGCACGAAGATTAACACTGTAGCACACCAGCGTTGTCACCTGTGCGGTACACATATAAATAAACATACGTCATGCCACAAAACGTTGTAATGTGACGATAATGCAGAGTGAATAATATTTACTTTTAAAATGATGATTATCATCGACAGCTTGACTACACCCATGTTTCATCTTCCGCCAATCAACATCGTACACTGTGCTTGTTGCTGCCGCGTTTTATCGGCAAACTGCAAAATTTCATCACTCCCCCCCCCCCCAACTTTTCGTGTACCCCTCTAACACTTACTAACCGATCCGTGTACCTTTCAAGGGCACGTGTGATTAGCATAATATCTGTATATTAGTCACAGTGCCACAAAAACAATAAACTGTGAAGCCACTGAAAGCAGAGTGGGAAACACCTGTTTCAGACAGTTTGCGACAATTTGGACGATGGGCCGCTCTCCGTGCAGATGGCGCTGGAGCACCGTCCTCGTCTTTCGTCGGCTCACAAGGCAGTGAAAGCGCCCTTACGCTTTCTGAGGACTACGGGCATATATGTAAATGCCTTTGACTTTTGCAGAGGACCACCGCTGCATAGGTGTCGGCCCATGTACTGACAATTCCCTCCTCTCCTTCCCTTCTTTTTTTTCTCTCTCTCCTCTTTATATTCCCTTTTCTCATTCCCCTAGCGTACTGTAGCTAACCGGGCTTGTGCCCGGTTAACCTCTGTGCCTTAATTTTCTGTTTTCATTCTTCTTTCTTCCTTCCTTCTTTACCTACTTCTTCCTTAAGAGTGCAGATCAGGAAAATGGGATATATGCAGCATCAAGAAAAGGTACATACCTCTGAAATGCTTGGAAGCTTTCTCGAGTGTGATGCCAAGGTGGTTCAATATTTGCCAGCCTGCTTTAGTTTTGCACAACCTTTCGTGTTGTGCGACGTGCGTCGATGTACTTAACTATTTTTCCCGGTGCTCTAACTTAACCATTCCAGATGCGACGTGTCTAGCCATGAAAGTCGGTGCTTTCGGACCATTCGGTTGAGACGAAAACGGGCGTCAAGTCGATTTCACGGTGAAAAAGTGCTTCAGAACGTGCAAGTAACAAACGCAGCGAATCATCAGTGAAAACAACGCAAGGCAGAGCTGTATTTAGGACCTAAATCTGAGCTCGCTGTTCGCGGATTTTCTCCGCTATTTAAATATGGCACGAACCGTCAGAAAATGCCCATATATATACGGTATCGCCTAAGGCGAAAAAAAAGAACAATAAAAAAGTTGACTGTGAAAATAAAGGCTCCTGCAGGAGGCACCAGGAGCGAGGAATAATATATTCGTTGACTGAGCAACAAAAAGAAGTCAGATTCCACAGGGAGCAGAACAGAAAAAAAAGATAACAAAAAGCAATATCCCCAGCCACTGAACGTGTAGCGCGAGAATTTCGACTTCTGAGCGGGTTGTCACTCACCGGTGACATTTTACGAGCAGTTGCGTGAGGTCAAACGAACATAAATTCGTGCATATCGCGCATAGTGCAATGCAATTACGAAAATATTTCTCTTAGACATTAGCAGCAGGCAAAAAACAGAGACTGGCTGCTAAAACAACGAAATAACGTTACATCTCCAAAGTTCTCGCTTCGCTTCTGACAAAGAAATATATATATATATATATATATATATATATATATATATATATATATATATATATATATACATATATATATACAAACTGAGAAGTGGCCTCAGTTCTTCACACTGTAGGCAAAAAAACGCAACAAGAAGAAGTCGGGTGGTCTTCGAGGCGTAAAGACAAATGTGCGTCTCCCCCCTTCGCTTAGCGGTGTAGGAGAAGGAGGACAAGGTAAGAACAAAGCGTGCGCGATGAAAAATGTTCGCACGTTTTCGGCAAGACCGGCGCCATCCAGCAGCCCACTTCCCACGTGCCCGGGTCTGGCTCGCCTAAATGCTCGCACATAAAGGAAACGTGTTCCACGCCGTTCCACGCGTAGCCCCCTGAACAGTGCCGGCATTTTCAGCGCCGCAGCTGCGCCAGGAAGAAGACGCCGGCGGTGGGATTCGAGCGTCGCTATATATCTTCATTCTTTATTCGGCAGAACAAAGCTGCGATAAAGAAACAAACTGCGAGGGAAGAAACATAAAGGGAAAACGACACAACGCGAGGGTCAGGGCGCGCAAAAAGTTTAAGGCAACGTTTCGCTCTAGGGGTGCCGAGAGTGAAGTAAGTGCGGAGCGGGGCAGCTTTCTTTTGTTTTTCTTCGGTTTTTATCTTCCTTTCCACCTTCTCCTTAGTGTTCTCTTTTTTCTTTTACGGGCGAAGATCATTATGATCGAGGCTTGTCGATCGGTGTTTGCAATGGCGTTGTGTGCCCTAGCCGGCTCCGACGATGAAGATGACGCTCATGACGATGAAGATTAAGAACAAGCACGAAGATGCTGACTCGTCATCCCGTGCACCTACTCGTATTCGTGATCCCGATGAGGATGACGGCAGCTTCTTAGAGTTCTCACTGCAACTGACCCGATCGCACGACAACACGATGGTGTCGAGATTCGCGAAATCATGGACAATCGAGAAGGACGCGACACACCCGTGCCTCGACACCTTTCTCTCAATCTCTCTTCGTTCTGCCTACGAAATGGTGTCTTGTACCAGACAAACTCGAACGGCAGTGAGAAGGCCTACCTTCTAGTGGTCCCTTCTGAAGTGCGAGACGATATTCTTCTTGCCTGCCATGACGAGCCCACTTCCGGTCATTTGGTTTTTTACGAGACCCCACCATAGTTCAACAGGCCACTCTACAGGCCGAAACTTGCTACGCACGTTAAGTGATAAGTGAAAAGCTGCCGCGAATACCAACGCCGCAAATCTCCGCCACTAAAGCCCGCAGGCCTGCTGCAACCAATCAGACCACCAAGGGCACCGTTCGATCAAGTAGGAATGAATTTACTAAGCCTATTTCTCTGTCATACGTCGGTAATGCCGGTAACTACCCGGTTCTCGGCCAATCCTCAAGCGTGAGTGTGTGCTACTTTCGAAGGTGTTACTCTAACTTTACTCTACCCTTTCTGCAAACACGGCGCAGCACATGGAATGTGCCCACTATACTCCTTGACGACGACACTGATGAGACAGTGACGATGGTGACTTGATGATCAGGGAGAACGACTGACTTGTGCAGTATATGACGTCTCGATACGCTGTATGATGCGTTTTGTACGGCTGGAAAAAACCAACAACCCCCGGAGGAACGTGCCCAGACCTCGTTTTTGCCAATTTGCTAGCTTCAATACCACAAAGCAGTAATAAAAAGGCAAAAGAAAACGATACGTGTCCTTATACGTGTCTTTCGTGTCTGATACGTGTCTTTCGTGTCCTTCTTGTCTCTGTGTCGTCGTTTTGTTCTCGCGCTATAACTATCGCGTCCTTCTTGTCTCTGTGTCGTCGTTTTGTTCTCGCGCTATAACTATCGCCATGCCATACCGACTAGCCCAAGCTGCCACACTTGTAAGTTGCAAAACAAAATTCACAACTACACAAAACATACCAGTAATACACAAAACATACTGATAAACATTTTAAATAACTGTACACAGCTTTCTCACTAATTTACGTGCGTGAGTAGTCAGTTGCATAATTCACGGTAACACCTGACAATCCCACTGATTTGCCCACTCATCATCATTCACTTCGTTGATATGCCACGTCTTTGCCATGTCTACGCCATGTCTCCCCTCTTACATTTTTATTCTCTCTCGCAGTGTTTTTGTATATGTTTATTCTCTCTTTATTTGAATTTATTTATTTCTCTCTCTTGTATTTTTCTCGTTCTTGCTATATTTTCTTCCTAATCGTGCTCTTCCTTTCTTTTTTTCTTTCTTACTGCCTTTTCTTTATATTATTACGCGGTTTTGATAGCTTTACGCCGAGCAACAGCACCTCACGACAAAATACGACAACCCGGGCTCCTAAAGTACCCCCACACTTAAAAGTACGAGTGGTCTAGCTTCCTTGCTCGAGGCGGCGCCAAAGTTGTCGAAAAGCGAAATCTCCGTGCAGTCGCATAGCGCTGGCCGTCGCGTCTAGTCCTGATTGCCTCCGCTGGCGACGAAGGCCGTATAGTTTGAGAGCGAGACGCTGTTATCGCAAGGGAATGCCGCGTATTCATTCGAAGAAGTGGCTCTCGACAGCGGGCCACGAAATGGCTGTATATAAAATAGAAATGAGACGGATGACGTAAAGGTCCCCCTCATTCTTCTTGTCGAAACTAACTCGTGCATTACCGAAACGGGGACATCCAGTGTGCTTGTAGCCAGTAAGGGAAGCCTAGCGAATCTGAGGTTCTGTTTCCCAATCTTCTAGTGCGCCCTTTGAAATGCGTACAGTTGTTTGTCGTAATCAGCGTCTCGAGGCCGGGCAAACGAGACATTGTAGGATTACTACACGTACCGCCTTTTATCGTAAATAGCATGCTTCTCCTGCCTAGTCCCTTATATATTCGACACTAATGACCCAAAAAATGTGCCATCTGCGATTACGTAAGGAAGACAACAACTGCTTCAGACCTACGATCAGCGAGCATATAAAGTTTGTTTTACCACGTCAGCTTGCAAGAGTTTACACGAGTGCACATATTCCGCTATTATAGCAACACACTTTGAGATACTATACGCCTAAACTACGATAGTGTTTTCATAACAGCAAGCGATTTGGTGAGTGGTTAAGACAAATGTTCCAAATTCAAACACTGCTAAGAAACGCAGCCAGGAATAACTAATAGGGAACACAGGCGCTACTTATCAACCATAATTTATTGAATGCGTAAATAAGGACGCGGTGTAAGTTGAAAGGAAGGCGGCAACAAAATACCAAAAGTAACCTTAATATACCACGTTTCGGCTACCATCTTTGTTCACAATCTTTGAACAAGGCCCTCCGCACGGAAGTCGTAACGTTTACTTTTTCAAAGTTTTGTTTTGTATTTGGTCGTAGTCATCAATTTACCTTTGATCATCAGCATTCATGACCTGACGAGTTTTCGTCCAACTCTCTATTGCATAAATGAGGACGCCTTACCGCGGGAACAATATAAAAGAAACACTGCAGAACCGAAGGTTGCGGGTTCGATGCCTGCCGCGGTGGCCACATTTCAATGCAGGAGAAACGTTAGAAGGCCCGTGTACCACGCGACGACAGCGCACGTCAAAGAGCACCAAATACGGTGAATTTTCGGAACTATTCCCTACGAGGTCTCTCGTAAGCACATCGTAGTTTAGGGGTTTAAAGATATTAATTTTAGTAACACACGAAACATACCTAAATATTCACACCTTGCACGTCAGCACACCTTCCTTCAGTACAGACTCCTTTATACGTAAAGAGAACATATTATATTTACATCGAAACCCTACAAGAGCAAAAGCTTAATGCATGCCTCAGAAAGAAATATGTTTATCTAAACTATGATGAGACAACACATAACTATCATTAACGAGATCAACATTGTTATAATATGTTTATTCTTAATCGATTGACTGTCACATTTCAAACTCCTTTATCTTTCCTACAGACTCATTAACTTGCATAGTCGCTGCCCATGCTGCACTTCATGTCACGCTTCTGAAAAAAAATTGCTTCAACATTATCGTTCCAGTTATATATGTCTTCATTAAAGTGATTACCTTCAAGTAGTTAAAAATACATGCGAGTAAATTGTTGAAACATTCGACGATGTCCTTGAATTTATAAAACTCTAAAACGCATGACCCACGGCTTAAGGAGCTACGCCCCTAAAAGTTACGCAATGAACGACTCCACGCGACTAGTTCAGCTGATAAAAAAAGGGAAGTTTCATTGTACACGTCACTTGTACACAAACAAATGAAGTCCTTGTGGTGTGCAGTTTTAGCGAAGTTTACAGTAGTCACACTTGGTGCGCTTCACGATAAACAATCATTGAGATTGCTCTGCTTTATTCGGTGTGAAAGTGACCGGTCAAAATACAAATATTTGAATTTTAGAATCAGATTGATTGATTGATTGATTGATTGATTGATTGATTGATATATGGGGTATAACGTCCCAAAACCACCATATGACTATGAGAAACGCCATAGAGGAGAGCTCCGAAGATTTCGACCACATGGGGTTCATTGAGTGCACCCAAATCTGAGCACACGGGCCTATAACAAGTCCGCCTCCATCGTAACGGCAGCCAGCGCAGCCGGGATTCGATACCACAACCTGCGCGTCAGCAGCCGAGTGCGTTAGCCACTATACCAGTCCTTCAACGGCATTTTAACGGTGTATCTCTAGCGCAAACTATCAAAATGATTTTTTGCGATACTTATTGACGATGTGAGATACCAAGGAAACAGTTTCTTTTTTTATTTTGACGAGCGCGAGTGCCAGCAATAACGACAAACCAATTTCTAACATACAAGAAATTGGGCGCAACTTAGTATTCCCACAAAACACTCACACATTACCACGCTCTTGCACACAAAAAAAAACGCACTGATAACACCGATCACTACCACCTGACTACTGCGCCTAAATTAACCTCTTATATACGCAAAGGATAACGCACAAAAGCAATGATCAATAAGGTGCGCATGAGCAAAGCATTCAACAACTGATTAAATAGGCGCCACCACCCAACAAGATAGCGAATGAAAGTTTAGAAAAAACAACAACAAACAGATAAACCAGCTAGAAGTAATAAATCCTAAAGATATTTCCTTTGATTTAACACGAAGGACTGCTCGTTCACACAACTATTCTTAATTTTCTTTTTCAAGAAAGTTTGCTTCCAACGACAAACGTGCCGATGATTTCACTCTTCTGCCGAGAACCTGCGCGTCAGCAAACTTTGGTTCAATCAATCAATCAATCAATGTTTTTTTTATTGATTCAATGTTTCACACTCACACACGGCAGTATGTGCCACAAGATGCGCGTACTTACCCTAGTTTTTTTCTTAACTTTACCTGTCTGAATGGCGTGTTATGGAAGCCAAGCTCTGTCAGCTGGATTCACGGCCGCTTACAGGAGAGATCCTGGGAGCTTGGCCGACTGTTTCCCATACGCGCAAAGCCACGAAAGCCCCCTTGTACTTTTTAAGGACCACCAGACTTCACGACCGCTTGTGAAAGAACAGTGCGAGACCGTGCTGTGTAGTCTCGAGCTGACTATTCATCCTTCTCTTTCTTACTCCTCTTCTTTTTTATCTCTTTGCTTTCTACTATTCTCCCTTTCCCCCACCCCAAGTGTAGGGTAGCCAAACGAGTCAAGCTTGGTTAACCTCCCTGCCTTTCTTCTCTATTTATCTCTCTCTCTCTCTCTCTCTCTATTTCTTGACATTTAGCACATGCTCCCTAAACCGGTCATTCAGGCACTTCTCCGTTTGCCTGATGTAGACTTTTCCACAGTATCATGGGAACGTTTGCCCGATGCCGTTTGCCCGATGTAGAATTTTCCACAGTATCATGGGAACTCCCGTGGAACGTTCTAGGAAGGCTTTTTTATGTTTCGTCTGGCAACCACGTATCTTTCCATTGCGAATGTGAGAGCACAACTTCGCGAGTTTTTTATACTTTTTTGGCACAGAGAAGACCAGAGCCACACCATGTCTTGCAGCCGCCTTGTTTAGACTGTGGGAGAGCTTATATAAAAACGGCATCACTTGGGACTTGGAACCAGATGGATCCAAAGCAGTTCAATCTCTTTGTGTTCCACGTTTCATCTTCTGCATTAGTGCCTCGGCAACCGTGTTTATGACCGACGAAGGGAAACCCGCCGCCGGCAATCAGCTTATCTGATCATAAAAACTAGTTTCGCATGTGGTGTGGGTACTACGGACACCCAGGTCCTCGGTAGAGGCATGAAGTCATCTCCACTTCTGCCATTTGAAGCAAATTTTATTGAAAAAAATATATAGTTGGGTGAGCGAGCCGTCTTTGGTGTTAGATCACAAGGAAATATCTTTTCTCGAGGCAAGTATTTGGTATACATCTAGCTAGTTTATCTGTTTTTCGTTTTTTCGTTTTTTTCTTTCTTCTAAACTTTTTAGGGGCGAAGCTCCTTAGGGCGTGGGCTGTGCGTCCCCTGTATGTAGCCACCTCTAGTTTAGTTCTTGCAGTGTTCACTAGATGGCGGTACCGTCCCCTGTATGTAGCCACCTCTAGTTTAGTTCTTGCAGTGTTCACTAGATGGTGGTACCGTCTCCTGTATGTAGCAACCTCTCGTTTAGTTCTTGTAGTGTTTACTAGATGGTGGTACTTGTAGCTGATGATGAAAAGATGCAAGATGTTATAAACTAGAAAGCGGTACTTGTAGTTGATGAAAGACGCGAGATCTTATAAAATAGGAATGATGTCACATATGGCGCGTGTCATTGGTTGAAGGCAATCGTTCGATTTAGTGCGGCAACGTACGCTAGGGGGAGCGATGTAACAAAATCGAGTGGGCAAAATGTACAGAGGATTCATGGTTTACCAGGTTTACCTCCGGAGCTTCGCCCACTCATCATCATTCACTTCGTGGATATGGCGGCTTTTTTTTTATTTGTTAGACTGTTGGGTAGTGGGGCTTCTTCTATCGCTTGTTCAATGCTTTGCACATGCGCACCTTTATTTATTATTGATTTCGCACATGATCCTGTAAATATATAAGATGGTCATTTAGGCGCAATAAACAGTTGGTAGTGAGCACTGTGATTGTTGCGTATATCGTGTGCAAGAGTTTGCGGATGCGGGAGTGTTTCATGGGAGCACAAATTCGCACCAAGTTTCTTACAATACGACGAGTTACAAAACTAGCCCAACAACAAGTTTTTATTGGTCTACATTTCTCGCGGGAGGTGATTCTAATAGAGATCGAACATTAATGTGCGGTCGATATTTTGTAGCGTAAACTACGCTGAACGAGGTTTAGCAGTTCACGCGAGGATCATCGAGAGCCGTGGTGCGCATGTTCCAAGGAGCCATGACGTCACATGGCGCGCAGCTGGTGCTCCAGAGAAAGCCTAAAACCTCCTGGAGTGACCTGTCCCAAGCAGGGTGGCGCTGGAGTCACGTGAGCTCGCTCACTGGTCCAATTATCGTCCGGCCATCCATCCGACCACCAAGCTGTCGCTCCCCCAACGTATACCTTAGCATGGCCGAGCTAAGTCACCGCTAATTTTTCTCGTGATATATTTTTTCTTTGCGCTTCTTTTAAGTAAATATAAACACATATATCCGGATCACGACGGTGACGGCAACGGCGAAAATTCACTGAGAGTGTCCAGATAATTTTTTTGTAATAAATATTCAACCAACTGGGCGTAGCGAACACTGATGAAACTGTAAAGCTGGCGGCCTACAAAGAAGCCTTCGCTTCGTCGATATTTTAGCTGATTGAATAGAGTGGGATTTGAATGCAGTCAGATTGAATGAAATGGAATGAAGTGCGATTATGTGGACGAATGAAATGTGAAGAGTGGGGGGACAAATTGTGGACGTAGTGGTTGTGGACCTACTTCTTTCCAATCTACTATGGCCCCAAGTCATCGCGAAAGCGTCGGCTAAGATACAGAAAAATTGTAACAAAAGCGAGTACTTTGTGCGCAACTATGTGATAGCAGTAGGCCGTCCCTATAAAAGCATAAAACAGTTTCAAACTGCTAATATTCACGAAGTTAACACTGATTTAAGAGCGAAGCAGTGTGCATCAAGATCATGTGCCTATATTTCATTCAGGTTTGCAGCCTTTTATTTTGTTCTTGTTAACCTTTTGTTCAGTCATAAGCTTTGATTGGTGGGTGGTTTAATGTCGGTGTCTTTACGGTGCTGTGGCCTTTCGTTTCGTTCATTTTAGTTACCAGCCTTCTAACAACCTTTTTAGGGGCGAAGCTCCTTAGGGCGTGGGCTGTGCGTCCCCTGTAGCCTGTATGTAGCCACCTCTAGTTTAGTTCTTGCAGTGTTCACTAGATGGCGGTACCGTCCCCTGTATGTAGCCACCTCTAGTTTAGTTCTTGCAGTGTTCACTAGATGGCGGTACCGTCTCCTGTATGTAGCCACCTCTCGTTTAGTTCTTGTAGTGTTTACTAGATGGTGGTACTTGTAGCTGATGATGAAAAGATGCAAGATGTTATAAACTAGAAAGCGGTACTTGTAGTTGATGAAAGACGCGAGATCTTATAAAATAGGAATGATGTCACATATGGCGCGTGTCATTGGTTGAAGGCAATCGTTCGATTTAGTGCGGCGACGTACGCTAGGGGGAGCGATGTAATAAAATCGAGTGGGCAAAATGTACAGAGGATTCATGGTTTACCAGATTTACCTCCGGAGCTTCGCCCACTCATCATCATTCACTTCGTGGATATGGCGGAATTTTTTATTATTGTTCACTGATGTTTGGGTTTATTCCACGTGTTTCACGGCGCTAAATCTGCTGTAGACGTCGGACGGCGGTTTGGGGGCGGTGTGAGGTCATTAAGGGCTTCGCCCCTACAATAAAACCACTAATATGATGATCAACTAGCCCCGGTCAGCCCGAGCTTTTTCGCGAGTGGCCATATTCACGAAATGGCACCGGGGTAGACAGACTATTTAGCCGAACTGACACGCGACACAAAAAATCGTGGTGAATGTAACGCAACGAAAAACATAAAGAATAAGGGAAGGACACGTACAGTGGCAGAGTAATGACGAGAAAGGGTGCGAAGAGAGAAGAAAGAATACGTCTTCCTTCAACCCCATTTTCCTTACACCATGGCACCAACACGTTGCCTTCATGCCCCAACAAGAACTGCTGTTCCTATAAAACCCACCACCGTCCTGTATCCCAGCTTACCGACTGAAGGTATGCCCTTCACTGCTACTTCCGTCTTTTAGATGCGAAAGCATCTTATACTCGCGCCTTGTAGTGCGCCGTCCGCACCGCTTCTCGAACATTCGACAGCTGACGCGCGCGCATGCGCAGTCGCGCCGTCGCCCACTCTTCCACCATCTGTGCATCCCTTCATCCTCTAGACACCGCGCGCGCTTCACTCCTCCACCATCTGTGCACCCTTCCTCCTCTACACACCGCGTTCGACATCTACAATTCTCCTGATTCTCCAGTGGACGCGCATGTGGCGTCGCGCTTCGAAAACATTCAACAGCTGACAGTGCATGCGCCGTCGCGCTGTATATATACTCAAGGTCGGCGCTCGCTCGCTCAGTTGCCGCTCGTCGGTTGGTTTGTACGGCGCGTCGACGTCCAAGGTCGCGGTGAAATGAATTCCAACGAATCCACAAACACAATGATCGACGTCCCTTCGACCAGCGCCGCCCTTTCGCATACGTGTGTACGTGTTCCCTCATTTAACACCCCCTCCTACAACCATGTTAACCAATTTAGCCATCGACCCAAGTAAGTCGCAATTTAACACCCCATTTCACAACCACGTTAACCAATTTAGCCATCGACCCAAGTAAGTCGCACTTTAACACCCCGTTAACCAATTATATGCTCCGCATCCTCCTCAGTGTTCCCCCGAGGGAAGCTGCGGGCAATTTCTTTTTGTTTCTTCTTTATTTAAAATATGTCCCATAGCTTGTCCATGCATTGTATTCGTTACTGTTTACTCCTTACTGGTTGCTCTGAAGCTTGGCCTGCCACAACACATCGCTCACTTCAAATGAATCATTTTGTAGACACACATTAATGTCTTAATCTCGAAAATTCTGCCTTATCATTTTATTGACATTCTTTTGCATATCGTAAACTAGTTTCACTGTGAATATGTTTCAACAACTTTCTCGGCTTTCTACCACATTTTCTTTTCGTAGTTCTTCCTTTTTTTTCGAATGTATTTTTGCACCTACCAAATCACCCTGCGAGCACCGTTACACACAGCTCTAATTATTTTATCAACGTCTCTGATAAATGACGGACACCACTTGCAAGGCTTGGCGTTTTCCTCCAAAGCCCATCCATTCTCGTGTTTCGGGTTGTCCATCCATCTCATGCTGCGCATTCTGTTTGTTTCTCTTTCTTTCTGTATGTGTTTCTTCCTGGATGCTTTTCTTCGACGAAGGAAAGTTCAAGTACTTCCACTATTATTTTTTTTTGTTATCCCGTCCCTTTACAGCCTTCTGTAACTATCATTGCAATCTACAGCTTCGCCACTTTTTTTAGATGCGGAACACTTGAGAGAGCCGCGCCGTCTATGCTGTCGTATGTTGTGATCGTATGCTGTCGTCATAGCTTGGCGCAACGAAGGCATTGATTTATTTATTGATTGATTAATTGATTGATTGATTGATTGATATGTGGGGTTTAACGTCCCGAAACCACCATGTGATTATGAGAGATGCCGTAGTGGAGGGCTCCGGAAATTTCAACCACTTGGGGTTCATTAACGTGCACCCAAATCTGAGCACACGGGACTACAGCATTTTCGCCTCCATCGAAAATGCAGCCGCTGCAGCGGGGATTTATTCCCACGACCTGAAGCTCAGCAGCCGAGTATCTTAGCCACTAGACCACCGCGGCAGGGCTGCAACGAACGCAATATCACAAATAGAACAGCCAGCTATATACATACTGAGCGTGCGCCGAAGAAACTGTTCTTCCGCTTGTTCTTCGAGAGCCTTGATATGATATCAGGTGTGGCTGCTAAGGCTAAGAAAACACAACAAAAATCATGGCTAAATTTGAAAGAGCAAGCAATAGAAAGGGAAATGAAGAAAAAATCGGGCAGAAAAATAACGAGTAGAGCTAAATAGAGAACAAACAGAAAAAAACTAGAAAAGAAAAAAACACAGGTAGAAAAAAACAATTGGCAGATCCCACGTACAGTGGGAATCGATGATATGCCAAGTACGAATAAGGAAGGTTGTTATGTCACTTGAAAATCAGCACAACGTTACGTGCTATTCGCTACACACTTCGAAAAATTTTGTGCCAATTGTTCATGCAGTGGCTGACGACGATGAATAAGCATGCTTGAAATATGCTGAAGTATGTGCCACAGGTGATGGGTGATCAAGAACAAGCTTTTGTAATGAGTGGGAGCACTGGATGACCCACTCGTCATACAATTCGCATTGTAAGATATCCGGTTATTTTGCTGCTCTGAAGCGCTTTATTATTACTTATATTTACGTGACTCCTTTCCCGACGTCAAGCTTGTGACATCAAGCTATATATATATATATATATATATATATATATATATATATATATATATATATATATATATATATATATATATATATATTTCGCGCTATAGTGTTAACGGACACTGCGGCGGTGGCACCGACGGACAACTACGGCGCCACACGTGACCCGTGTTGTGATCTTATAACAGGCTTGGCCGTAAAAAAGCAAAGAGAAACACAAAATACTATCTATCTCCGCATTTCTTTCAATACTGGCACAGCTAGTGCGAAGCCGGCGCGTTCCTTTTCACTTCACTGACGCTCCCATTCTGAGCTTCTTCCTTGCACAGCAAGACTTCCCTTGGAAAACTGGTCGATGTGTTCTCTAGTTGAGGAGCCGCGGCATTTCATGTTGTTGTCGCTGTCGTTTTCGAGAAACTCTGCCCATTTCGCCACCATCCTTTCGATTATAGCGCACCGCGGGTCTTCATCCAGTTTGGCTCGTTTCGATCCTATATAGCGCGCTCTGTCGCGTCCTTTTGCCGCCGTTCGCCCCTTTTTTTTTTCGGGTCCTATTTAATGGGCGTCGTCCTTAATCACATAAAGCTTCTCTATGTCGTCCGGTTTCGAGAGAGTCTCATCATCGTCAGCTCTCTTTTCAACGAGGCTTCCAGTAAAGAAGCGAGCTCTGCGCTGGCAACAGGCACGCGTCCAAATGGTGGACAGAGCGGAACCGCCAAACGCGACACAAAACGCCGACGGATTCTTCTTTTTCAGTTAATTTTTTTTCTCCCTTAATCTGCAGTGCAATGTTACAAGGACGGCAGATAAAAAAAAAACACGGTTGTTGTATCTTGTCTATTTCTCATTGCAGTTTCGCACTGTGAAATCACGCATGCATGATTACCAACGTACCCAGCATAGCATTATTTTTTATTTTTCTTTAATTTTTGTCACCATCGAACTTATTTGGGGATCCTACTGTCACTGCTACTGTTGTGAGCACTTCCTGCTTAAATCTGATTGGTTAACGATACAGGATAGGCCCAATGCCTTTGACGTATCATAAGGCTTCTTTAAAATTCACTCTCTCGTAAACTACTGAAAAGTTTTTTAAAAGTATTCCGGTTTGTTTCTTTTTTATTCTTTGGCGTTTCTTCTAGAAATGCAGCTGGATTGATAATTTCATTTCAAGTTCTGAAAGTCTTGGGCTTTTTTAGCAAAGAAATAACTTCTCTTCAAATCGAGTTACGAAGGAATGAAAACTATTCCGCATTCGGGCAGCATTCAAGTTCAGTATTTTCGTGCTGTTTATTATGTCGTGGTAAAAAGTCACCATTATGTATTTTTCCTGTTGCTCCGATAATAGTGGATATGCGAAAAAAACAGACGTAGTAATATTAACAAATAAACAAAAATGCAAGTTCGTTTAGTTTTTTTACAGTTAACGATGGTATGAGATCACTTTTTGGGTCACGCAAAGTTGCATGTTGTCCGCAGCCGCCGCCGGTGTCCGTAACCACATCGCGCAAAATCAGAAAAAAGCCATGCACCAATGACACAGTGGGGCTTGAACGCGGGTCCGCTGAGTGCTAGCCCAATATTCTACCACTGAGTTACGCCGGAGCTTGCAACTTGTTGTCAAACTTGCCTTAGGAAGGCATGACCTAGCACCAATGGCAAAGTTGAGCTCGAACCCGGGTCCACTGGATGCCTGCCCAGTATTCTACCACTGATCTACACCGGTGCTTGTGACTTGTCAAACTTGTCTTATGCAGGCTTGATGTCGGGAAAGCGATCGCGTTAATGCGACTTCTAAAGCGTTTTAATACATCTAAAGAACAACCAGTCGTCCCACAATGCGATTGGCATAACGAGTGGGCCATCCAATGCTACAACCCATTACAAAAGCTCGTTCTTGTTTCCCTATTAACTGTGGAGCATACCCACTACAAGCTATAATTCCTCATCGTTGTCAGCCACTGCATGGACAATTGGCCCAAAATTCCTTGCAAGGGTTTAGCGGATACCACGCTTCTCAGAAGAATGACGAAAAATAGCCTAGCGAATACCGGACTACTACCCAAAAGCTTATTAATAATGCCCTAGTGGGCACCAAGCAAGTGTGCTTGCAGTAGTTACCCAATGAGTGTTTTGAAAGGGCTCTGAAAGGCCGCTCTTCTAGCTTTCGCTGTGAATGTGCAGCGCCTACCACACTGGCCTGCAGTTTTTTTTTTCTTTCAAAATACAAATGCACTGAACAACTTAATAAATAGCAACCAGCAATATAGTGATCGAGCGTGGCTGGTCTGTATAGTCGATATATAGTCATCCACACAAACAGCTTTCCGTTTATTCTCTTCCTTCTTGGCTCTATAACGTGTTTTTCGTCACGTCAGCTTCGCCGTTTGATCAGTGCCCGCTATACGCGCGTCTGGGTGAAATTTTCGTGTGCTGCTTGAATCAATGACGAGTCAAAATATCAAACACCAAGACACAAAAGCGAGCTCAATAATACCGCATCTACTCATGCTTATCTATCCAGCACACAGAGGCTGTTTGAAGACTCGGAGTCAATTTCGTAATGTGCACTCGGAGCCCGGTCGTCAGCACTACAGGCCCGCAGGCAATATCGCCCAAAATATTCCACTCTGGTACCGTATAGGTTGTCCATGTCGCTGCCTTCGTAAACAGCGCTCACAGAACGTTAGAGATTGCTATTTCAAGGTACTTTTTTGCACTTATCCTTGATGAAAAAGGTGGGCCGTGTGCTAGGGGTCATCAGAAATCGTTTCTATTTTTTTTTGGCTTTGAAGTCATGGGATTCTTTCACAGCAACCCTACTACCGGTGTCTGTGGTGGTGGGTGCTGTTCGAAGAGGTTTCACTGAATCTCATTGAAAAGCGAACAGTGTTGAAACGCTGCTGGCTTCTATTGACGTCCAGCGATGCACGTGCCGAGACATGCAGCTTCCGTGTAAGTAACGTCATTTGCAGTGGTTGCCTTATACATGAGAGAGAAACGATAAACGGATATATTTTCAGGATGTAGCTTCCGGGACGTGTCCATGGTCCAGAACACTTTGAGATCGGGCAGTATCCTGGGTCCTCGCGACCAAACGTACGTAATCCTTGAGGTTGGTGCTATGTCATGACTTCTGCCGAAAACCTAGCTGTTTATGACATATCCCTAGATGCAAAAGGGGGCAGGGAGGAGCATTGGTGTTTTTTTGCAGCCTCCTTGTAGCATATGTCCAAAGGTCTCGGGTTGTCCGTAGGGGCTGCATTGAGGAGAGAATTGTGCACGAAACTGGTACATTACAGTACAGTACAGTGCAGTACAGTACAGTACAGTACAAATGAACAGTAGTCGTGATGACTTGTAGAGCTCGGAGTAACGTCTTCTGCTCTCTAAGTGGTGGCTTACGCGTGGAACGGTACGCTTTGCAGGTTAACCTGTAAAGTTGCGAGTTGTCTTTACACGAGGCTGGAAGATGCATCAGCTGGGATTCGGCTTCATCGGTTACGACTCGTTGTGTCAAAGCTCAAGCCATGAGATCCGTGGTCTTGTTGCCAGAAATGCCATTGTGAAGTAGCGCCAAGACAGCCGTGAGTCGTTGACCCGCCGCGATGGTCTAGTGGCTAAGGCACTCGGCTGCTGACCCGCAGGTCACGGGATCAAATGCCGGCCGCGACGGCCGCATTTGCGATGGAGGCCGAAATGCTTGGTGCACGCCCGTGTATATTTAGGTACAGGTTATAGAACCCCAGGTAGGTTACGATTTCCGGAACCCTCCACTATGGCATCTCTCATAATCAAATAGTGTTTTTAGGACGTTGAACCTCTAAAATTGTTATTGATCATAAGTTATCGCACTGGTTTGGCTTTCCTGGTTCCTGATTTTACTGATTTCGCTGATTATTATGAATCGAGTTGACGGTGCTGCACGACTGTTAAGAGACAGCATTGCTCACTTCACTTTGGAAGACGGCGAGCGATGGCTACGGCAACTTGTTTCGGAGGATTGAAACGTTACTCGAACGTGTCTTGTTGATGATTATACTGGCTGTTCTAGCTGCTCGTACGCGGTAAGACGCCGCATTCGCGTAGGCTGTGGCGTGTTCACAGCCGTGCTAATTCAGAGTAGCACTGGCCCAGGTCTCCATTGCTCCTTCTTGTGTGCTGGGTGCGTTGCGCAGCGTAGGACAAGTGCCTACGCTGCGCAACGGACAAGTGCCTACGCTGCGCAAGTGCCTACGCTGTTCAGATGGCATAGGACCCACTTATAGTCAAATTCTGTGTCAGTAATTTACAAAGACAATTAAGCGACAAACCACGGCGACAAACCACAGAACTGAGCGATTGAATGAATGAAATATTAAACCTAGGTTTTTTTTTTTTTACACAACCTTAACGAAAACCAGCCAATAAAGAAGCCAAGAAAGGTATAGGGGACGTTCATTGAACTGTTTTGAGTACATTGTGGTCAGTGTAAATTAGATACGAAGTAAAAAACATGTAGCGAAAAAACAACTTGCCGCCAGCCTGTATAGAACCTGAGACCTTCAATTAACGAGCCCAATGCTCCGCTAATACAGCTAGGGTTGCGGTCGTCATCTGGCTTCCTATATTGGGTATTTATGTACATGCAAACCTGGAAGTGTTAGTCAGCAACTCTCGTAACCAGAGCGGTGAGTGCGGAACACTATTTTCTTCCTTGTCAGCAGGTGTTACTCGGCACGGTATCATTTAATGAGTGGACAGCTGGCGATTCGTGTCCTCGCATTCTACCTGAAAGCACCGAGTCTTCCGGAACGAGACCTTCGCTACATAGCGAGGTCAGCTGGGACCTGTGCCCTTGCCGCGCTCACTTGACGCTTGTATTGCGTCATCTACCATAAAACCTTCGAACACTCTTGTGACACTGGAATAAAATACCCGACTCTCACCCGGAGTGCGTGGATGCGGTCGAGATTCGAACCCTACATTTGTTTTCTCGGCGTGTCTTCTGCCACCGGTGTGGTCACTACAGCTGCGATGGACACCTGTGGCGGCAGACAATGCCTGTACCCCGAAATCTACTGCTGTTGTGAGCTTATAACAGGTTAGGCTGTAAAAATTGCAGGAATATTCCCATCAGGCACAAATTATGATGCACTGTCTATGAATGTGCCAAATTCACACAATTCCAAGGCACTCATCTACATGGAATTCCAAGAAAAAATTAAGAAAAGTGTTGTCTTGCTTTAGTTTCAGCAACGAATTCTATTAGCATTTAGATAAATATTTCACCATTCTGCAGTCATCCATGTTTCATTTTGACAAAAAGGAAAAAATAAATCATAGGCTCCGAATGCGTGCGCAATTATTTTTTCTATTTCGTTCATTTAGTGAAGAAAAGTGATTTGACGTAGGTTTCGGGGAGCGGCACGTCGAACATGGTAGCGTATTTTTCAAATTGATTGGCAAAATTCAAAGGCAGCACAATGAGGGTAATAGTCAAGTCATCTTCCCTATGCATATACAGGGTTCAATTCATCTCACGAAAATTGCACCTTCCTTTCTTTATTTCACAAGTTGACGCAACTATAGCATGAAGAAGATGCGTACACAAACGTAAATTACCACCACTGAAGGAGATACGCAAAACAGAGCAAGTGAGTCCTCATGAAGCAAGTACAAAGCTTTTCCTATGAGGAGTACACTGTTGATTTACTCACTGCTAAGAAGATGGATTTCACTCACGACCACCTTTTCTTCTGAGGTCTAATCTGAGAAAATTTTGGTAAATGATAACGCCTAATCACAGTTTCGATATTTCGTTACTATACGACAGACTGCAACCTCTTTCAGACGCGCAATGTTTCTCAGCGTTCGATACACTTTTTTTTGCTTCCGTTTTTACAAGGGAAGACCATTCCGATCTCCCAGTCACTACGGAACACGATTACCAATTTCTGGCACCTATAGATATTTCAGTTGACGGCATTGCTTGCCTCATTGACAAACTTTTAAAAACGTCTGTCTGTGGTATTGACGATATTCACATTAAGGTATTAAAACCACACTACCACATCAGGTATAAGTCCAAGCCATTCCTTTAAGCAGTTCTTATTAGCTGAAGTATTGCCCGTAGACTGGAGGAATGCGAAAGTCATCCCCATTCTTAAAACCGGAGACATACATCGGTCTGAAAACTATCGTCCAATATCGCTGACATTGGTATCATGTAATCTACTTTAACACATGAGTGGCTCGCGCATTTACACCCATCTAAAAAAATAACAATTTCTTTCAAAAACAACACGGCTTCAGAAAACGTTTTTTTTTTTTCTGCGAAACACAGTTACTCCAATTGACCACTGATCTGCACTCCAACATGAACAACGGCCAACAAACAAATGTCATTTTTTTCTAGACTTCTCTAGAGCTTTTGGTCGCGTTGCACATTGCCATCTCATTTCTAGGTTATGTAATTTACGTAACGACTCACTGACCCTTTCCTGGCTTAGAAACGTTTTGTCATTTTGTCATCAATTTACGCTTTTTAAGAATTGTCCTTGTTCCATCACTGAAGTCACGTCTGGTGTACCACAGGGAAGTGATCTGGGGTCTTTACTTTTCCTAATATTTATTAATGACTCCCCCCCCCCCAGACATTTCCTCCGGCATACGGCTATTTGCCAACGATTGCGTTGTTTAGAGCAGTTACCTCCACTAACCGTCAGAATACTTTGCCACGTGACCTTCACACCATGACCGACTGGTGCGCCTCGCCGCGGTAGTCTAGTGGCTAAGGTACTCGGCTGCTGACCCGCAGGTCGCACGATCGAATCCCGGCTGTGGCGGCTGCATTTCCGATGGAGGTGGAAACGTAGGTTCGTGTGCTCAGATTTGGGAGCACGTTAAATAACCCCAGGTAGTCGAAATTTCCGGAGCCCTTCACTACGGCGTCTCTCATAACCATATGGTCGTTTTGGGACGTTAAATCCCACATATCAATCAATGAAACCGACTGGTGCACGAAATAAAAAAATGTCTATGAACCCTTCTAAATGGACAACTATATCGTCATCATGCAAGCGCACTAGTTCCATATTTGCAAACAGCTTCAATAATTCAACCTTGTCATCTACCACTAACTGCAAGCACCTCGTCGTGAGCCTCACTACTTACCTTTCTTGGTCTTTGCACGTTAACAACATTTGTGCTACTGAATCAAACACACTCGACTTTTTTGAGGTACAGCTTGCGAAATTCAACTACTGACATTCGTAAGTTAACTTACCTGACGTTTGCACGCCCTCAACTAGAATTGGCATGTGCTATATGGTCACCATACCAAGAATGTCTAATAACCACGACTGAACGCATACAGAATAGTGCTGCCCGGTATATCGCTGGGAATACCGATCGGTACGCCAGCGTAATTCGGGTTAAGCGCGATATTTCTACACAGCACCTGGATAGATTGCTTTGCTTTCTCTGCTTCAAGTATGTACAATCCGATAAGTCTTGAGTGTTACGCTCTAAACTCCCACAGGCACATCCTCGAGAATGTGTAATCGTCTTAGTTTCAAGGGCATTTCGCTAAAGCTGCTTTCTATTTATCAGCTTTACCTCGGGTCTTATTTTGCTGGAATCATCTTTCCGATGAAATTATTTTGATCAGCGATCATAAGGTAATTCGAGATCGTCTGAACGCACCTTTTACTTAATCTGACGATATATTTTGCTGTTCCACCCGTCCACCGTGTTTTACTGTTCTGCCTATTCACCGCGCACTTTCTCGCTGCAAAGTTGCTTCAAATGTATTTTCGGGTGGTTTACGTTGCATTTCACCTGTTATAGTATTATTGCTTCCCTGACTCTATGCCCAACAGGGCATGTAAGGTTTCTTGTAATTAAATAAGAATAAGTAACTTTGGTGCTATTTTTTCTACACAACATACTTACGCTGCCAAATGCACGGCGCATTCTTCATCGTTTCAATAGAGATTCAGCCAGCGTCACTGTGACGCGTCGCTATTTGTAAATATGAGGTGCAGTGCGTGCTTCGATGGTCGCGTGCTGTGCCGGCAGTAGAAAGTTTGTCCCCATCAATTGTATGGCTGCGAACTACGTATTCAGTTTGGGATGGCATTGTTGCAGTGTGTGTCCCTTGAGGGCGTATGTCGCACCTGGAAAATAAACAGCCGCAGACTCAATTTCCGCTCGGCAAAAGCGCGCCCCACCTCGGTGCTTTTGATGAAGGTTTGTTGGCAAGCCGTGGGATGCGTATCGCGTCTCAGATGCGAGACTGAAAATCATCTGAGTGAGCGCTCAGATGAAAGTTGTCAGCTCTTCTTCTTGAGCATTGTTCGAGAAAGAGAATAAGGACGAAAGAAAGGAAGGGAGGTTAACCATGGCTGAGCCTGGTAGGCTACCTTGCACTGGGGAGAGGGTAAGGGGAATAAAACTTAGAGAGAGAGAGAGAGAGAGATGCCACTCGAGCCGTTGACAAAACGGCAGTTATGTGCTTAATATCACGGACGGTGAGTAACATCCGTGTCCTAATCAATTGAGCACATTCGTTGCATTAGCTTGCATGCGCGGTTCCATGCACCCAAAATCTTGCCGATGGTGAAGCCATGATGGTGCCGCTTGCGTTCTCAAGCAGCACACTTCTGAAGGTTTGTTCGAAATACGTGTATGATTTCTGGAACCACTACAGAACACTCATTTTATCTCTGGCCTTGTGGCGTGGTTGCCAAGGTCAGTGTATTCCAGATAAAGTTTTTTTTTTCTTTCTCTCTCCCGAAGCGTGGGGTGGATTCGAATGATATGTGCTCGACTTCGAGGTCTTAGATTTCCCGGTGCCGTATCTCTCCGAGTCCTGCAAATTTCGGTTCGCTGCAGATGTTTCGAACCTCAGCAATTGTTTCGACAACTCAAATCACAACATTCTTTATAGAGAAATTATAGGGTGTACGTGGCCACGTTCTTCACTTAAAGTCATAACTGGGTTCTCTGTCTCACTGTGTGGTAATTAATCATAACTCCTCCCAGATTCTAAGTATATCAAATAGCGTCCCTCAGCGTAGCATTATCGGGTCACAGCTGTTCGATGTATACATAAACGATATTCCTAACATCAAAACTAATGCGAAATACAATACATATGCAGACGAATCCGGTATATTCTTTTCTAAAGGCACACACTTATCATATATGGCCTCTGACATGCATGCTGTCACTTTCCACATGTTCATCAGTTAACTCACGAAAAAAAAAAACGGAAAACTATAGCAGCACCCTTTCCATAAGAGGCCCTCCTTATGACTAGGTGCTACAGTGATTGAGTACGCGAACACTTCCTAATTGTTAGGAATAACATTCTGCAGGACAGTCTCATGGTACGTACATGTTAGTAATTTTATTGACGTACATGCTAATAATAATTACTACTATAACAAGAACAATGACATACAAAGAAAACAATCCCCCAAATTTAGGCTTCTTTCACAATAATAAGTTTTCTTTGTCATGTTCTTTGGGTGTCTTGATGATGATATTAAGCGCGGACATTACTGCTACGGCCATGAAAATACAACACAAGCCAGCACGTATAAAAATTGAAAGATGATTAAAGCGAGAAATCGAGAGAGCGAAAGAAAAGAAGACAATACAAATAAATAGAAGAATCACAGAAAAACCGGAAAAAGGGCAAGAAAGAGCGAGAGCAAAAGAAATAAAAAGAAAACAGATGGGAAATAAACCGACTCCCCAGGCTTGGCACCGCTAGTGGAAAACAGCTTTTTTTTTTTTACTCCCTTCTGAACTACAACCTCCCCCTATCACTGCGATTCGTCTTTCATTCTTACAACACGCGATGTAGCAAATGAACGCGGTCCAGTAGCCGTCATTGCTGTGATCCTATAAGGTGCGCGATCTCAAGAGCAGTATTCCGCCAGAACTTTATGGGCAATACACCTGTAAGGCGCGGCACTAACGGCGACGAAATACATTAAGACAGTTTCTACACTTCGTCCGCTTCTCAGGCGATCACGGCATGGTCGATCCTTCTACGGGCTGGGCGCCTCCTTCGCGAACATTACACTCCCGAATTTTCCTCTTTGTCAGCTGTAAATGGATCCGCGCACGGCGCTTACGGCTGAAAGTGAGGCTGAAAAAGGGACAGCGGAATGGAATGAATCCGATCCAAGACGAGACGATCCTCAACGCAGCCCACCGGAGTCTCGAGTGCCTTCCCGTGTCGCTTTCGACGCACAAAAGAAGTCTTTGTCCTTAGAGAACCATCCGAGCTTAACAGCCAGACTAAAAAAATACAAATGTAAGGTAACGTGAAGAAGACAAACTGGAGAAAGTTTACCACTTCATTTTTACCTACGCAGCTTGTGCTGGGGGCGTAGAGGTTGTAATCCGTTTTTTTTTTTTCTTTAAGTATTGGCAAGAAGTTTTGTACATCCTACGAGAACTTGTGCATGTTGTCGTTCTACGTTATACGGAGAGATTGCTTTCCGTTATGTTTCTGGGTTGCCTTGAAGATATCTAACCGGCCGCCCTGACCAGGAATCAACATGCTCAGACCTATTCGAAAGGCATTGGTTAACACACCCACCTTTAAATGCGCAGATATACATATTTCTATGCACAGATAGAACCCATCATCGCATATGTGCATATCTATATGCACAGATAGGATTACCATCATCATAGCTCAGTTGCTAACGACATCGGATGCGTTATTCGAAGGTGACAGGTTGGGTGCCTGCACCGAAGACACCCTATCGTTTTCGTAGAATCCCTAAAATCCAGGACCAGGCTATCACTAAAACATGCGCACCAGAAAATATTTTTCATATAAAACATGCTTCGCTGTCTCTCTAGGTTTCACAAAGCAAGTACACCATCTTTTTCTGTACTGGTTCTTGCTTTATTGCTACACATACTCTGAATCACGACAAATGACTTTATTTCGGCAGGAAAAAAAGTCAAAATTTAAGGACTATTTTTATTTGTTAAACACAACGTTAATTATAACGGATAAACTAGAAAGAGAAATGTGATGCGAAAAGGTAGGAAGGTTAACCAAAAAAAAACAAATATGCGGTTCGTTACCCTGCGCTGGGGAAGTAAAAGATAGAAAAGCAAGGAAAATAGCAGAGAAAAATAGCAGAAACACGCGAACAGGAGCATCACAGTCGTTCAACGAGACGGGCAATGGTAATGCAAACGTGAAAATAAAAGAAGAGTGATAAAACGATAGGTTCTCGCTGGCAGGGACAACGTGCGACCATCGAATAACGCGTCCGATGCTTTACGAACTGAGCTACAGAGGCGGTAATTTCCACTGTCCACTTTACGGGGTAGGTAAGTGCATTGAAACCTGAGAGTGTCAGTGAACGCCGCCATTAGCTCCCAGGTTTCAATGCACATATATACCTCGTAAAGTCGACAAGTCGGATAAGACCACCGCTGTAGCTCCACTGGTAGAGCATCGTACGTTTTATTCGACGGTCGCAGCTTCAGTGCCTGCCAGGGGCAAGTTATCTTGTCGTCCAGTCTTCTTTCTTCACAATTACGTCACAATTGCTAATGATAACATCCCCCTTTTCTTTCATGGCATTGTTGTCTGTTAGGTAATCAGCTTCATTAATCAGTCCTCATCCATTTGAGAACTTACTCAGAGCCAAGGAGGATTACTCGGGGCCGAGCGCACGTGTGTCGCCATCTTGCGGCAAGCCATCGAGCCCTCTTTGGCTCTCGTCCAGCCAATGGGCGCGAGCGTATGCGTACGTCGCAAGCGACGATTTCACATCCTTCTCGTGCGCTGGTTCGTGCTTTGTCATAAGCAACTATCGATCGTTTGTGCACAATTCTCGGGTAGAACGTTTCAAATGCAAAGCCAGCCACAACTTTCTACAGTTAGGTGCCCTCCGATGAACTCCCGTAGCAACAGCCGGAAACAGTGCCAGACCCTGATCAGTGGCATAGTGCTGCCATCTATCGACAACGTTCGTTTGCATAGGCTAGATCAGCGCTTCTCAAATGCGGGTCCGCGATGCGAATTTTGTGGGTCAGCGAAACCAATCTTCGACAAAAAAAGAAAAACAAAAAAAGCGCATCTTTTCAAAACAACATGCTGCTCCGAAACTTTTTGTGCGCTTCTCCGCATAACATAACTGCGCTGCGACGGAGCTTAGTTAAGTTTCGTGTCCGTGAGACAGCTGCAAAGCTTTTGTTGGAGTTCTCTA
The DNA here is from genome assembly GCA_013436015.1 of Rhipicephalus annulatus. Taxonomy (NCBI): domain Eukaryota; kingdom Metazoa; phylum Arthropoda; class Arachnida; order Ixodida; family Ixodidae; genus Rhipicephalus; species Rhipicephalus annulatus. The sequence continues at coordinate 85,322 of WOVY01001250.1, forward strand.
CAACACATGCACGCCAGCATACTCTTTCTAGGCTTGTTCGCTGTGGTGGAGCAGTGGTTAAGGTGCTCGGATGCTGAGTTGAAGGTCACAGGTTCAGCCCCGTCAGCGGTGGTCACATTTCGAAGGAGGTGAAATGATTGAAGCACGCGTGCTGTGGCGATGTCAGCGCATATAAACACCAGATGGAGCCCTCCACTATGGCATCTCTTATAATCACATCGAGGTTTTAGGACGTAAATCACAAATGTTATATTTCACTTCTTCTAGGCTGCGAAGAGCGGCAAATATTTGGGATATTAAACAATACATATTATTTAGAGCAGCAAACATCTACAAATGAATCGAATATGGCTGCAGATCGCACAACTTCATGACAAGCTGTTAAGACTGAATGGGCGTGGCACTTTAGATTGTCCATTCCTTGCCGGGAAGAAATAGAAGGCTCCCATTTCAAAGTGCATGTCAGAGTAATTTATGACTCCCCTCCACCCCACCCCCCTTTCATTTTTCTCACTGCAAGGAGTTCCTTATTATTTTGACATGAAATATCCATAAAGTATCCACGAACTAGAATTACAGGGCAAGATTTTCGCACACGTTTGATGGAGCGAGAAAAATTAACGAAACCATCAGCTAACGCGAAGAGAGCACAGCCTTTCACTAGACACTCGTTGAATTGATTTGACGTTTTTAATTGTTCGCATTCGCACTGTTATTTCACGATCACCTAGAGATCACTGGTTGTAGATGAGATTTTATCACCTTGTTGCTAATTCACCTTTGCTTTACATTAAGTTTTTATTCACTCTTTATTCATGTTTTACTTTTCCTTGTTTGTCTTTACTTCACATGTGCTCACATTTTATAGATCAATTGCACTAATTATCAGTTACATTTACTTGAGACACTTGAAGGGACATTACGAATGACCAGGGGTCACGTCAATAAGGACCGGGGCCCAAGGAGACAGCAGGAGCACGGGGAGGGAGGGGGGTTCTAAACTGTCAGCAGAAGTTGTCATTTGAAAAAAAAAAACTGTTTCTACATCTCATAAGCAAGTCATTTCTGTAGGATATCTCGTTTCATAAATCCAACATGTCGATGACGATCCCCAAAATGACCATAATCTGGACGGCGATTCTGTGAAAATATTGTTCTGCATTCAATTTTTAAGACATGGCGACCAAATGTGGTGTCTCACAAGAGCAATGCTTAAGACCAGTCATGCCTGTATAGCTCACGAACATACATACGAATAAAATGAAAACAATATGGAACCAACACAGCCATGTGAAAGTGTCACACGTTACGTGGCCAGACGTTGAAAGCAGAGTCTACGCCTACTACGTGTAGAAAGCAAGCATCCCTTCGTAATTGAAAGGAGGGATAAGAAACATGCTCCTCGGGCTCCTCGGCTTCCTTAATTTCAACAAGAACTCTAAATAAATGCTTGTCTCTCTATCTCTCTCAATCTTTACAGAGGCATGAAAATGTAGCATTTCGTGTAAGGGTTGACAAACCAACGGTTCAACACGGGCTTCCATGTGATGCCGCACCTCAAACCCATTTCTAAAGCTGCGTTTTAGGGGCGAAGCTCCTTATAGCGGCACCCATTCGTCCTTTGTAGCCGTTGTAGTAGTGTGTAACAAGTATAACATTTTGAATTCCAAGGTGGTGCCGGTGCGAGATTTCTTCTGTGCGTTGTTGAACAATAAAAAATTCGCAGCGTGCGCGTTAACTAAAAGCCGAATTCTCCTGTCTCTCATTCCCGCTTAGCAGCCATTGGCATGTACATTGAGCACTATTTGTCAAGAAAGGCTTGCTACGTTATACTCGCTGGGCGTTACCTCCTAGGTTTTAGAAAGGTTTAGAGAGCGTTGGGCCGCAGTGCGATGAATACAGTGAACTAGTATATACCGTGAACTCGAGGTGGTTAAACGTGGGAAGTAGACACGAAGCGCAAGCCGTAAGAAAGTGTGCGTCTGCCTCCTCTCGTTCAGTCCTTGGAATGTCCGCTGGATGGCGGTGCTTCTTTATGAGGAATATATGATGAAAAGATGCTAGATTTGGGTACTTGGAGTGTTGAATAGGTGGACGAACGGACACACAGACAGATACATGGACGGATGCACGGACGGATGGATGCATCAACGAACGCAGAAACGGATGCATGGGCGAAAGCAGGGACGGACGCACAGAGGGACGTGCGGACGCACGAACAGACGCACGCACGAACGGGCGGATGAACGCCAAGCGGCCACACAGACGCATGCATGGATGGATGGACGAACGCAAGAACGAATGGATGGATGGATGCTTGACCCCACTATCCATCATTCACTCCGTGGATATGCTGCCTTTTTTTCGTGATATGGGACTCAGTCAATCAATGAATCAATCAACTGAGAAATTAGATGGACGGACGGACGGACGGACGGACGGACGGACGGACAGACAGACAGACAGACAGACAGACAGACAGACAGACAGACAGACAGACAGACAGACAGACAGACAGACAGACAGACAGACAGACAGACAGACAGACAGACAGACAGACAGACAGACAGACAGACAGACAGACAGACAGACAGACAGACAGATAGATAGATAGATAGATAGATAGATAGATAGATAGATAGATAGATAGATTAGATAGATAGATAGATAGATAGATAGATAGATAGATAGATAGATAGATAGATAGATAGATAGATAGATAGATAGATAGATAGATAGATAGATAGATAGATAGATAGATAGATAGATAGATAGATAGATAGATAGATAGATAGATAGATAGATAGATAGATAGATAGATAGATAGATAGATAGATAGATAGATAGATAGATAGATAGATAGATAGATAGATAGATAGATAGACAGACAGATAGACTAGACAGACAGACAGACAGATAGACAGACAGATAGATAGACAGACAGATAGATAATAGATAGATAGACAGACAGATAGATAATAGATAGATAATAGATAATAGATAGATAGATAGATAGAATAGATAGATAGATAGATAGATAGATAATAGATAATAGATAGATATAGATAGATAGATAGATAGATAGATAGATAGATAGATAGATAGATAGATAGATAGATAGATAGATAGATAGATAGATAGATAGATAGATAGATAGATAGATAGATAGATAGATAGATAGATAGATAGGTAGATAGATAGATAGATAGATAGATAGATAGATAGATAGATAGATAGATAGATAGATAGATAGATAGATAGATAGATAGATAGATAGATAGATAGATAGATAGATAGATAGATAGATAGATAGATAGATAGATAGATAGATAGATAGATAGATAGATAGATAGATAGATAGATAGATAGATAGATAGATAGATAGATAGATAGATAGATAGATAGATAGATAGAAGGCAAAGGACAGCAATAAGAAACACCATTGACTGGAAAGACAGAATTGGAAATCAAACAAGTACACATCGCCGAACATCAAGAACGACGTTATTTGACTGCTCGTAGTATTCGTTCAGTGTAACAGCTGAACATATAAAGGTATATCTGAACAAAAATGAACAGTGGTTCAAAAGGCAATGAAACGAATCTCGGCGAAGAATGGGGAAAATCGGCAACTTGCCCCATCTGGCGGCACAATCGGTTTCCTTGTCGATGGACACTTTATTTAACACCCCTGAATATAAAAAAAATGCAGAAAGAAAGGATTTTAGTAGTGGGTGCTTGTTGCCAGACAGTAATGTACGCCCGAGGCACCGCCATGTCTATCTTTTGTCTAGGGATGCGTTTGGAAGAATTTCGACAGGTCTGCTTTCAAAATACAAAGAAGAGCGCTTAAAATAGCAGCACTTTGGGTCTAGTCCAGTGTTCGAGGCACAAAACCAAGCACTTAACTGGCAGCGTAGCAGTTTTTTGGTGTGACCAGATTACTACGCCGCTGTCCACGCAAGCTAGCAACAAAGCCGCCCGAGGCAAACACATACTCAGCGTTTCACTGTTACGGTGTGCTCGAGAATGCTAAGCAAGCCAAAATAGTAAAGATGGCGGCATTATACGGTCGTGACAACGGACTTGAACTTTCGGAATGTAAGCGGAATGCTCATCCTGAGAAAAAGAATTCAACATAGGAACAAAGAGAACAGAGAATTTTCACGACAGGTGGGCGAAAGAGGAGTGCTGGAAAGAGATAGAGGCAAAAGCGCGAAAACTAGAAACAAGGAAAGAATCGTCTTGGCGATGAAGATGACCTTTCAAAAAAGAAAACAAAAAGCGTGGAGAGTGCCACACGGAAGGAACGACGTACCTTCGAAATAAAGTGTGGTGCCCACGCGAGCCAACGAAGTAAAAACAAACAAAGCGTCATCGAAACGGAGCAAGAAATGACAGTCTTGGCGATGATGATGCCTCTTGAGCAGAAGGACAACGTGACTGCGCCAACATCCCGAAGCGAAGTGCTCCTTTCAAAATAAACAGTCGGAGCAGACAGTGTGCGAAGGAAGGCACTGTCTACGATTTGGCGAACTTGAACAAATAAACAAAGGCGAAGGACGGAAATTCGGCAGTCTTGACAATGATGATGACCGTTCCAAGAAAAAAAAAATCCCCCTCGTCACGAAAAAACCCTCGTTCCAAGGGTTTGTCGTCCCGGTACGGTAGTCGGTGACGCACACTCACAAACGGCGTCGTAAACTTGACGGGAAGCGTCACAGAAAGAGAAGCAGCTTGGAGAGATGCGGCACCCAGCGGAGGAAAAAGGTAACGAAGTGACGAAATGTTCAAACTGACTCGCCTGCGCGGCCACGCGCGCACAAACTGTGCTTTGAGAGGGAGGGGGGGTGGGGGGCAACGTGAACAGTCGAGTGAAGAGTAAATAAAACGTGAGGCTATTTTGACGAGTCTGAGACCGACTTTTTACGTCAGTGGAGGCCTGATTTTTGCTCACCGAAAACGTGGTCACTAAAGACCGAAGTGCACGACAAATATTCGAAACATTTGCTCGCTACTGAATCTGAAAAGGGCAGCAGAAACTGAAATACCGGTGAAGGCAAACATCTTTCCAAAACGTGTCTCCTGGATGGTCATATTTCAATGGAGGCTAAGTGGTAGAGGCCCGTTTACTGTGCTATGTCACTGCATGGTAAAGAACAACAGATGGTCGAAATGTCCAGAGTCCTCCACAAAGACGTCTGTCGTAACCACATCGTGGTTTTGGGACGTAAATCTCCAGATATTATTACCAGTGGTATTAAACGTGTCTCTATTCACCTTTTGTCATGCTACTTTGAGGAATAGTTAGAGAGTCAGTGGTGGCTGGTGTAAGCACGAGTTGGTAGCTGTTGTGTCTGAGCCTCTCGTGGTTTAATAGCAGGGTGGAGCAAAAATAGCGCGAAAATAGGAACACCAATAAAAGGGAGACACAAAGAACAGCGCATACGTACAATAAAGGTTTATTCGTTCGTTAACACCAGTAATTCAGAAGGCCTCCAATTGCCTTTTCGGCATATTTACAGCACTCTCTCTGTCCTTGTCTCTTCTTCTGTAGTTACGTCGTAACTACTCATAGTCTTGCACTGTGCAAATATGTTGATTCCCGATCACCAACTAGCCCAAGCATTTGTCTTATTAAGTTGCCTTTTCAGACAAGAATTCCGAGTGAGAATTTACTAAAAGGCAGAGAGGTCGACCTGAGCTAGTTTCAGGCAAGAAAATTTATTACCTCTCAAATAGTCATGCGCGCAATGTGCATAGTTTGCGCTGATGCTAGACTACGCATATACGTTGCGCTGCGTTGACTATAATAAAGCTTTCTTGAAAGTCAGAGCTTGCGTTTCTGTCTCGATTTCTGTGGTGCTCCGTTTTTCTTTTGCGCTGTATTTTTTTTTCGCTATTTCCTACTAACGCACCCAACCGTTCACTTGAGCTTGATAACTCGTGGGTGCGTCACCAACAGCGTATGTCAACGTGGGTCCTTCCAGTGCTGCACCCTTAAAGCTCATGGCACAAGTAAACCTTACCAACACCATAGAACAATCTCCTTTGTTTTTGAGGCGTGGATTTAAGCAAAATCTAGTTTGTTGTTTTTATCATTCGTTATGATTATTCGTATCAGTCACAGCAGATGTGCATCATGCATTAGACTCAAGCCGCTCAATAAACGGTTCGTAGTGAGCGCAGTTTGGGTTGTGTGGTCTTGCGTATACACTTGTGTAGTTGTGTGTGTGTGAATGAGAAAGCACAAAGTTTTGCCTATTAACTTCAAAGAAACCACCGGACTTCAATTCTTAGTTCCTGAAGTAAACACAGGTGTGCATAGCCGTTGTCGTAGCATCACGTGGTTGCCTATAGCGTGACTGCCTTCCGTCCATAACACCTATTGTATAGCAGCCACGCTGTCATGCCGTTTACCGAAGCATGCCGACAATAATCAATCATCAAACGCTCTTGTGACACCACCTTCGAAAGAATTTACGAACGCGATCTGTTTCTCAGCGCGCGTGAACTATTTCATTCTATTAGATCGTGTGCGAGAGGAGCACTGCGCAGGTCTATAGCCAAGCCAAGGCTGAAGTGAAAGAAGAACTCACCAGTCCAACGTCCTCGGTTGGTTCCAGCAGGATTCGGCTGTGGAGGGCGTCGTCTCCGTCAGATTTGCCCTCCTCGGCTGCAGCGGCGCACAGGTCCAAGTAGAAGCGCACGAACCTTCACGTAGACGCGACGTTGGGTTCACGTCAGAAGTCACCCCGCGGATTCCTCCATGATTCGTGAGATGACGCTACACATTCGTTCACTAAGGCTTTGAATATAGGATTCCGCATGCGTGATTCAGACGCCACAGACATGGAAGAACTCGAACACTTCCCACCATAAATGACATATATCGAAACCCTATACATTCCTATTGTCAGCTGTGTGTGTGTGTGTGTGTGTGTGTGTGTGTGTGTGTGCGTGCGTGCGTGCGTGCGTGTCTGTGTGTGTGTGTGTGTGTGTGTATGTGTGTGTGTGTGTGTGTGTGTGTGCGTGCGTGTGCGTGCGTGCGTGCGTGCGTGCGAGTGTATCTTTTACGTGCTATTGGAACGAATTCGTCCCTGCCTGTGTTGCAGTCCTTTGGAACATCTACTTCTGGCTTTGCCAGTGTGAAAGTTTGCAAGGCAGTTCAGAATCATCTGAATGAAATAAATATACTAACAAACTAATCTAAATTATTGTCCTTCTGTGTCGACTTGCACATAACATATTTTTTAAGTTATGTTTTGATCAAGGTTATTATCTATTACTAATACAGATACTTTATAGTAGGTACAGCTGAGTGAGCGTAAAAATTTAGTTCTAAAATTTGTAATTATGTGTGTTTATATATATATATACATTTTATAAGTTTCTTTACTCCAAAATTGAATAACAATTTATAACACCGCTAATTATTGGCCAATCCCCCACAGTGGGTAATAGCCACAAGTGAAGGTCAACAAGAACAAGATATTCACCAATGAATTTGTTTGTATTTTAGTACTTCGCAGTTATTAGCGGAGGCTTGTTTTTTCAAAATTTCGAAGTTGCAATGGGTTCTTCACATGAATGACTTCAACTTTCATGTTTGATACAACCACTCAACTCACTAATTAAAAAGTAAATTATATTGACTTTCTTTTATTACTCTTTTGAACAATGTCTTTAACCATTTTAAGGTGTCCACGGCTACCGAATCACGAAGGCATGGAACAGATACCTGAGCTCCCTCATTTCTGAAAAATCTGAACTCGTTTGTTTAATCGTTCTGTGTGTGCGCCCAGTGTGCGTTCGTGGCGTGTGTTGTGTCTGTGTGTGCGAGTTTGTGCGTGTATGCACGTGTGCCCTAACGACGAGAGTATATTCTCCTAATTACGTCACCGTTCTGGCGTCTCGAAGTTCGCCGTAAAGACGAACTGCACCCCGAAAGAATGACGAACATGTATTTAGTTTTGCTTCGAAGAGGTTCTTTAGGGGCCCTTCAGAAGTCTTCCGTATCAGTGACCTGGCACGTAATCAGTACCTACCCTGCACGTAATTATAATAGGAAAACTCTCTTTTGGGTACATAACACTAGAGGAAACAAGCCACGCAGGACAGGGCACACACTTTCAACCACTTTGCTGCTCAGATGGCGGGAACATATATACCCTAGGGGGATCTGTTTACAAGAGAGCGAAATCTGAAGTGTTGGGTGCAATAAGTAGCATGCGATGAAGTGCGTAGAGATCGTTATGAGAATTCTGTGTTATATTTTGTCCTATGGTCAATGCTACACTGTCCGGGCGGAGTGTTGTTTGAATGACCGTTCAGAGAGCGCGCGATTCTCGTGCGTTGATCAGTGGGCAGTCGCTTGGCAAAGTCACCGCACCCTGTGAGGGTGCCCCGCCATGTTTGGTGATAGCCAAGTAATGGCAAGACATGGGATACGATGACACGCGAAATACGGGAATCGTTTTTATTCGCAAGGCAAGAACCGACTGTGTGGATGTCCCGTCCGCTAACTTGTGAGACAATGTCAGACTTCAATAAACATCAGCTCAATGACGTGCAATAAGATACAAGTATGCACAAAACTTTAGCCATAGCTTGTTGTTTCGCTTGTACTTGTTTTCCTTACATAATGATGTACAGTCGTACTTAATATGAGTTTCAACACTCTCGATGTGTCTGAAGTGATCCCAATGCTGATCATTCGCACTGCCAAACGCTAAATAGGTTCAGAAGGTACCACTATTTAAGAGAGTTTCACTCACCAGTTTTTTTTTCTGCTTAGGCGTCACTGTGCAGTGTTGGCGCCATTTTGAGTACTGAGAGCGTGTCGCAACGCATAATAAACGCGACTGAACACAGTGGAAACAGCGTCGCATGATTAGAGTGATGCATGTGCTATCCTGCGTATGGTTTATGCATCACGTCACCTTGAATCCCAATGAAATCTTATATGTACTCTTGTTTCCTTTCCTTAATTGGAGTTTCCTTCGAATGATGTTGTGATTTCTTATGCAAATTAATGTTTCGCCTATTTACTTGCTCCCTTAGACACCCTACTAGCGTTTTGCTATTACTCTAATCAGCGTTGTGAATTTACATGAACCTTATCGTAAAACAACCTCATTAAAGTCTTGAAGCCTCGAATGAATATCACCATTTTTTTTTAACTTGAAGTGTGATTTCTACATGTGAATACCCTTTGTTTGTACATGCACCACGCTTTCTCTTTCTCTTCACAGATGCATCTCCTCGCCACCTCGATTGTACATATGTTCCCGCCGTCTGAATACGCTTTGACACCTTGCTCGGGCACCTAGATCCTCACAAAAATGTGGTTGCTAAGAAGGTGGAGAGTTGGCCTAAATGGCATTGGCTTACTTGAAACGCAGCGAAATAATGACCAACAAAAGAGGAGGAGGAAGAATAAATGAGGAAGGACAGGCAGGTTAGCCAACCAACAAAAGAACGGCTGCCAATGTCAAGGGTATTCTTGTGCATTTCCTATCTTTGAAGCTTGTACTTTCCTATCTATTGAAGAATAATCGTAGATATCCTTTGGCCGCAATGTACAGGAACGTGTATGCTCTTGCACAATCATAACGCGATCGGGTGGTTAAGATTCGAGGAGGTTATTTATTTTATGCTGTTGCATGTTGATTTTTTAACGAAATTGGTTGAATTCAAGCGTTGTTCCATGTCCCTCCCTAGCCCTGTCTGCTTAGGCTAGTAACCATGTCTTACTGTCATTTAGTGAAAAAAAAAAGAGAGAGCGTAACGTGCGAAATATGAAGCCCAGTGATAAAAAACAAAACATGAGCATGCTGGTATAATTGATAATTCGTGGGGGAAGGAAGTCTGAGTATGTTGGATTTCGGATAATAGGCGCACACGTTTGTCAATATTTGTTTTTCTTCAGGACTCCACCCACACAAAAAAAGAAATAAAACAGGAGCATCACGGGAAATGAGGCACAAGCACAAAAATCAAGCGGATTCGGAGCAGGTTGATTGATTGATTGATTGATTGATTGATTGATTGATTGATTGATTGATTGATTGATTGATTGATTGGTTGATTGATTGATTGATTGATTGGTTGGTTGGCCCTTTTATCCTGACGCAACCAACCAAGCGGGATCGGGCATGAAACGAGCGGTGCCTTGGCATATAATAAGAAATGTATTCTTAATATCAAAAAGGTTAAGTAATAGATACTTTGGAAATCTCTGTTAGAGTATGTTAAATTTGTTAGTAAAGAAAAGAAAAAGTATAATGCTCTAATAATGTGCTCCAGTTTGATAGCTTTAGAGATCAATTCAAATAAGAAGAAAAAGATAATCAATTTTTTAAATATATTTGGGCTAGTGGATGTTATCCATGCACACTTTTCTTTTTTTCCTCAAAGCTTATTAGACACCCTATTAAAAAAGAAATTACCCGTCACTCTTTTTGGTCAGTGCTCACCTGCCGCATATTTGGCTGTCCTAAGCCTTGTTGTGGAGATCATTATATACAATCTTCACAGAGTCTTAGAAGGCTTGACTCCGAAAATGAACGAGCACCTTTGCATTTTCACTCCTGTTGAATTGCCACCGCTGTGGCTGGGATTCGAACCTGTGCCTTCAAGCATAGCAGAGCTACACCAAAGTAGTAGGTGCGTGTTTTTTTTAGAAGTACCCATAAGTGCACCTTTCCATAATTGCAACATCAGAAAGTGACTCTCGCAGCAAGAGTTTTTGTTTTCTCGTTGCGGCCTTAATCTTAAAAACCTACTGCTCAAAGTTGGTGCAATCTTTACTTCGTCGAATTCACAGCGTTCTCACTTGGTAAACATGTGAAATTTTACTTGCCTGGTTCGATGCAGCACCAGGTGGATGACGAAGCAGAGCATGACCACGGTGACCGAGACGAGGAAGAAGAGCAGCGTGTTGAGCCTCTCGTCTCGAAGAAGCGCCTTGGTCAGGATGCGATTGGCCGACACTAGAACGCCGGCGGCACCTGAGAACCACAGCGCTCTCAGAAAACTCTACCCGTTTCAAACCGCACCAGCAGGTTCAATATCTTAGACTAACTCAAGTGGAACCCCTATTGGCGTACTTCGTCATTCTCATCATGCTCAGCTGCCAGTGACCCGAAGGTCGCTGGTTCGATACCAGCGATGGCGGCCACATTTTGATGGACGTGAAATGGTAGAAGCCCGTTTACTGTGCCATCTTGGTACAAGTTAAACAACACCAGTCTTACTTTCCCGAACCCACTTCTACGGCGTCTGTCGAAATCGTATCTTGGTTTTGGGACGTAAGCCCCCACATATTTGAAGGTAATAAAATCGGGAGGCAAGGCGCTGATCAAAGAAACAGGTTAAAAACACAGAAAAAGACGTTTCAGCTCCAACATAGGAACCTCGTTCACAATTGAAATGAAAACTTGTGTCAGGCAGTTAACCTTATGTACCTTTCAATATATCACGCAGGCAGAACGCATATACTGACGGTGGATTACCATCGTTCCTGTTTAAAGTGCGGGGAGTGGTGTGCATCACTGGCGACTCAAGATAAAGACGCCGTGACAGTCCTTTTTTCTCTAGCAAGAACACGTGCCTTCTCCCAGTTTATTGTGTTACCGCCTGACGCGTACTCGCTTGCGGCACAGATGACCAGCGCAGTGCCTGCGGGTTTTTCTTTTTACCTTCAACCATGTATCACCCCGACCAGACGAGTTTCCGTCTTACTTCAAACTTCAACCCCACATGTTATTATGATTTAGTTGTTCCGCCTGTCGAGTGTGACCTCTGGCTTTTCATAGAAGTGATGAGCGAAAGCGTATGTTATTATTAAGTACTTTGTGACTAATGTCACACCTCAGTATTTACAAACCATGTTAAATGACTCCATGTTGAGATTTCAGAGAAGTTCAGTGGATAGCGCATTCTTGGATGCTGATACAATCATTCATAATGCTCCTCTGTTGCGATAGCAAATTTGTATAGTCTCGGTGATTTTTTTTTCGATCACCGTCACCATCATGTTCCACATATGAATATGTATACATATAAGAAAAGCGCAAATAAAAATAAACTAGATGAAAAAATTCGGAAGCACCCAATCGGAGATTGCAATCAGTGACCCCTCACTACTCAGCACACTACCTAAAAACTCCATCATACACCCTTTTTTTTCTTTATTTCCGATTGTACTTCACACCCACGCAAATGAGTGACTTATATTACAATACGCAACAAAAATGACACAACAAACACGACACGACATGCACTACCCATCAAACGCTACCGCGGCCGTCAAGCACTGATAGAGAACATTGCGATTTCAAACTCCTTCATAGTAAGCCCTTTCTAACAATAAAGGAGCACATTCATTTGGTTTTTCTACCTCAATAAACATTTTCGTACTTTCTTTAGAATACTTCCTTGCTGGTCTACTAGGGTCACAGTAAAATCCACTCCTTCGAGAGCACCATATACTGTGCACGGCCGTCATCATGATTAGGTCAAATGGTAATCTATTTTCATTCTCTGATGCTTAATTCCCGATTCCGTGAGGGCCTAGCAGAGTTTTATTTATCTCCTCTCTAAAAAACCCAAAACTGTACCAATTCCCAGCAGTGCAGACAAACCTGGTTCATTGTCTCCGGTTGGTTACAGGCTAGAGAGTCGCATTTTTTTCTTTTTCCTAAAACATTGCTGGATTGGCTAAAACATTTTGTGGACTGTTTGCTGTACTCCTACAACCCTACTCGGACAAGAAAGCTCTACATTTGGAAGCGCTGCATGCAGCTAGTGAAACGGTGTATAATGCTAAACTTCCTTCAAGTGCATTAATAGGAAGCTCCTTGAAGTGTGCAGTCAAGGAGCACCTTCGACGGCAACGAAAGAAGGGCCCCGTAACGCTCCCTTTCTTTCTTACATAGAACCACTCACTTTCTCCTGTCATGACAGCTTGCGTGTACCGGGAAGGCAGCATACTGGTGTACCCGTAGAAGCTCGACTGCTGCACTGTAGGAGAAGATACATTAAGTGCACAAATTAAGCAAGGTCAGTGCGTTTGTTTATTCACTCGAACAAGTGTATACTTGAAAGGTAACGGAAGCTCTTCAGATTGAAAAGCAGAAAGGAGAATGTTGTGTGAGCAAACAGTCGGTGGATTTTGCGAAAAAAAATGTTAGTTACCTGTATTTAACCCTGCTGCACTAAAATGTGTATATTTTGGTCTGTCATATACGTTTTTGGTTTTTTTTTCGGTTTATGACGCACGTGCACCTATTTGGCATGGCTCGCTATTTTTAATAACCCCGAATACACGGCTACGCCTATGCAACGACTTGTCATGTGACCAGAGCGGCAGTTTTATACGCCTTTGCATGACATCAATATTGTCAGCCTGGCTAGCCCACTCGGCAAAGACGTCTCCCGTGCTCCGCCAGTTAACACTGTCATCTGTTCGCTGTAACGATACACTCGCAAAGTTCTTAATTTCTTCTGCCTACCTAACTGTCTACCCATCGCTCGTTTTCCTTCCCTTGGAATTCAGTCGATCGCAAGAATGACGAGCAGTTAGCCCGTCCTGTCCATGTCTAGTTCTTCGTAATTCCGATTACGATGTCCTTTACACGCATCTGTTTCCGGACCCACTCTGTTCTCTTTCTGTCTCTTAAGGTTAAACGCATAATTTTTCTTTCAACTGCTGACTGTGTCGTCCTTCATTCAAGTTCAACCCTTTTTGTCAGCCTCCACGTTTTTGCTGCGTAGGTGTGCACCAGTAACAGGCAGCTGTTGTATGTATACCTTCCTGTTGCCGGACAAGACTGAACTCCCATTTATCACCTCAGAATACTGGTCAAATGTTCTTCCGATTATTACTCTTGAGTGTGTTAATTCGCCTTGTAAGAAATATTTATTTTAGGGCTCAGAATGTGTGTCGTGTCTTTCATCTTCCTTGTAACTCCTTTTTTGGCGCTGTTGTTTTCGCACTATGTATTAACACCAAAAACTTCTAGTATCACTTCAAGTAAAGCCACGAAGCTGTGTAGTGACGTACCCGTGCATCCTAAAGCGACGATGGCGATGGCGACAAGGTTCACCGTGTAGCCCACGTCGTGCTCGAAGCTCTCCCAGTGCACCTCCACGAGTGCCACGAAGAGCAGCGTGGCGAAGGAAAGCAGGTAGCCAAACGTGATGCGCACTTGCAGGGGGAGCGTCTCCACCAGCAGGTTGTTCACCACCACCGCCAAGAAAGCCGTCAGGATGTACACCTGCGGTGACAGTATTCCACCGTCATGAATTCAAGATTGAGGACATGCCTAGTAAATTGATAGTATTAAATGCGATATTAGGACGATAATTTTTATTGAGATACTTGAGTGCAGACGTTTGGTCCATCCATCCGTTCGTCCGTCCGTCCGTCTGTCTGTCTGTCTGTCTGTCTGTCTCTCTCTCTGTCCGTCCGTCCGTCCGTCCGTCCGTCCGTCCGTCCGTCCGTCTGTCCGTCTGTCCGTCTGTCCGTCTGTCTGTCTGTCTGTCTGTCTGTCTGTCTGTCTGCCTCTCTCTCTCTCTCTCTCTGTCCGTCCGTCCGTCCGTCCGTCTGTCCGTCTGTCCGTCTGTCTGTCTGTCTCTCTCTCTCTCTCTCTCTGTCCGTCTGTCTGCCTGCCTGTCTCTCTCTCTCTCTCTCTGTCCGTCCGTCCGTCCGTCCGTCCGTCCGTCCGTCCGTCCGTCTGTCTGTCTGTCTGTCTGTCTGTCTGTCTGTCTGTCTGTCTGTCTGTCTGTCTGTCTGTCTGTCACACGAATCAGCCATCCGGCCAGAGTTCATACTTGTTAACATTGTCGATAAAGGAAAACGAATATTACCAATATCGGAGGCGCAGCATAAAAACGCAAATATTAAGTGCTGAGTTGCTTTACTATAAAATACATAGATGTGTAATTCTAAATACCCAAGTGTTTCTGACGCAGCGCTGGAAATACGGCGCTATGTACGAAAAAGCTCTCTGCGGACGATATGGTGCTGCCACCTGGCTGTGGCCCTGGGTTCTGCACAAGTTCCGGCAGAAGACTAGTGTCTTTCGACGACATTTGCAGTGAAGCAAGCAAATACGAGGCTTTTTTTTTTTTGGAGGGGGTTGGCTTATTCTGAGAGTGTTTTTTCTCTCTCAAAAAAGTGTCGTAACACTTCTTAAAAAATAGTTGGAAATGCCTCTCTTGCACTTGCCCGATTTAAGCAAACACACAAGCAAACAAGAAGGTAAAGTTTTTAACCACGCAAACGCCAAGTGTTTCTTCTGGCGCACCATATCGTATCGCGAGGTACTCACGAGGTTCATGTCGAAGACGATGGTGGTGCGCGGGTACTTGTCCTGGAAGTAGTCGACGGCCGTGATGAAGCTGTTGTAAGGAAGCAGGAATCCCACCCCGGCCAGCACCAGGGCCAGGTAGACGCAACTGCAGCGGTCCTCCGGAGGACGCTCGTGCCCTGCAGCCAAGGGGCCCCCCGGTTGCTGTAGCACGGCGCGCTGGCGGCCCAGCTGGATGTAGCCGCGACTCAGGTTCTCGTCCATCCTTGGCTATGTACACTAGACCGGAGAGATGTGGCACGAATGGCGTTCAAACATGTTGTGGCAGAACAGCGCGAGCAACAAAACGAAGAGCAAGAAGGATAAAGAGCAGGCTATCGAGTGGTTTCCTCATTGGAAATACAGGTGGTGTAAGGCTGGCGAACAATGAGAACAGAAATGAAGAATGGCAAATTGTTCTCCAGTGACTGGGCTGGCTGGCTGGCATAACTATCAATTAGGTTCATTGGCTTCTTCTGTAACGAATGGCAAAAAATATTATTTTAATTTATTTATTTATTTAAAATTTATTTATTTATTTATTTATTTATTTATTTATTTATTTATTTATTTATTTATTTATAAGATGCGTGAAAAGCACGAAACAGTTAGCAAGAGTGAGCCGGCAAAAAGGACTATGGCAAAAAGGTGGCTGGTACAAAACTTATTAAAACACACAGAACCTGACATTCGCTAATCCACCATAACCAAAAGCCAAAGCCTAGCAAAAGAAGGTTTGTAAGCAAGTGACAACAACGTTAGAAAACAGCTACCGCAAAGAATAAAAAAAAAATAAGGCATCTTTGCCCAAGCGGTGGCAAGCCGGAAAGAACTGCGGAGCTGGGCAGCCTTTTTTTTCTTTCTTCTCAGTTTTCTCCATCTTTCATTAAACTTCTCAGCGAAAAAAACTTCCGACAACTAACACAAGAGACGAGGACGAGCGCAGACTTTCAACTGAATTTATTACTACTACGATGCACATACATATGTTACAAAAAAGGCGATAAGATCACTTGCTTAAGCATAAACCGAAAAACACAAAAACACAAAAACAAAAACACAAAACCAAAAGTGAAAAGAGACTGCAAGAAACCACGTGCTCATCCCGGACCATCAAGTGCGGAATTTAAAAACACCAATTCTTTTTTCAGATAACGCTATTGATGGTTTGCCTATGCAGCTGCCTCGAGCGATTCCTGCAGCTTCGTGTTCCATCTTTCCTTTTTTTTATTTTCTGGATTTTTCCCCGTCTTTTTTTCTCTATTTTTTATGCCTTGCTCTCTGTTTATCTATTTATTTCTTTTTTTCGCTTTCTACTTTCTTCGTATTTTTCTTTCTTTTTCTATCTTCCACTTCCTTCCTATTTTTTTCCATTTTTATGGTTTTACCTGCGCTACACCAAGGGACGGTAGCATACAACAACCCGGACCCCTAAAGTGATCCGAACCTAATATCATTATCAATGCGCACAAAGAAAAAGAGAAAAAAGGCTTCTTCTTGGTGTGATATCATACGCTCAGTATACAACAGATGGCTATGCTGTTCACAGCCTTCGTTACGCCAGCCTACAAGTTATATGTGGGGTTTAACATCCAAAAACCACCATATGATTATGAGAGACGCCGTAGTGGAGGGCTACAAAGGTTAATTTAACTTGCACCCAAATCTGAGCACACGGGCCTGCCTACAAGTGCATGCAATGGAAGCATATGGTCACAGCATACCACAGCGTACGACAGGAGCAAAATCGTGAAACAAGAAGCTCTGCGATTCCATGTGAGGCTCAAGGTAGCTTATTACCAAAAGGTGCTACTGAAGGCATACCAACACTAGCCGTCGCAATGTTCCTGAGCCAACTAGCTTACCTAAGAGCCATCTAGGCCTTCAAGCACACTTGAAGCGGCTGCTGCGGCTGGCAGAGGAGAGATCAGAAAACTTTTTTTGTACTAGCCACACTTTCAGACGAGTACTTTTTTGTTATTGCCCTTAGGCACACCGCACATAACAGACAGCACAAGAGGCAAGTCACAAGTGAACACACTAATTCATTTTGTTGTTAACGTCTAAAATAAGGGCGTGCGAAAGGGTTTAAGTATACCTTCATAAATCAAAACGTATGTATGTCTACAAAAGGAAACCTTCACAAACAGACGATGATGATTTATTCTGGGGGGGGGGGGGGGGTAGGCGCGCTCGCTCTTGCCCGTGCCCATTCACAGTAAGTGCGTCAAATAACAGTGTGTCACATGTATAGGTGTGCGCAGGGTGTATCTTCTAAAATGGGCGGGGGGGGCGAAGGTTTCTCGCAGCACCCCATTCCCTAATAAGGAAATGTGAGGGGCAAAATTCACCCCCCCTTCCTCTTAAGACTTGAAAGGGGGGCGAGGGGGCAACAAATAGAGCATTTTTTAAGTCACTAGTGTTTTATTGCTTATTAAAAAATATCGCTCAGAAACTTTCGCAATGTTCACGAATTATGTTCAAATTTTAAGCACTAATGGTCACATGTAAGGCCTCATAATAGGCAGTGGAGGCTAAAAAGTAGTCTATCTCAAGGCCACATTAAACAGGAATACACAGTTGCATTTTCTCTCTATTACGTAAAGAATTGGCGGCCTCGGGAACGTCATGCTTGACCCAGTAGTGTAGCAATCGAAGCGCATTGTTTGAATTGTTGCCACTGGCAAGATGAAAAAGATGCCCATATCAAATTTGACATCGAGTTTGTGAGCCAATAGTTATATTTGTCAAATTCAAGCTTCATACGGCGGATTTTTCGCGTGAATGCGTGTATTTTCTTTTTGTCTTGCTATAACATTTACCTTATATGTGTATGAAATGAAAGAATGAATTTTCGAAGACTTGTTCTCTTTCTGCCTTTTTTTTTTTGCTCAACCTAAATCAAAACAACCAATCTTCAGATTCGAAGGCAACATGTTCGGTCTCTGCCATTGGCAAGTTGTCTTTTAGTCAACTGTACTTTCTTGCCAAATATATTAAAATTTTCTGAAATACGTTTAAAACAGTGCAATTAACGTCGCCTATACCTATATTAGCCTCATTATATGCTGGTTTTCATTCACTTTACTTGTGTATGAATTTTTTTATGTGACGCTTATGTGAAATATTGGTTGCTGTCGCTTTTCCTTTTTATTTTGCAGGCATGCGGGGCCAGTTTAGCTGCATTTAAGTAGCTCTCTTTTTTCACCCACTAATTTGACCACAGTTTGTATGGTTTTAAACGTATGCATTCCCAAACAATGTAAGAAACGAAAAGTTTGTGAATACTGGTGTCTTATAATCACGAATTTTTTAGCTCTATGAGATTTGTCTTCTATTCATCTTTCTTTTTTCAAGAATGTAAGCAACGCAAAGAATCGTGCTTGAGTAATCTCAAACCCACTTGCCACGTTTCCCCCATTTTTGTTCCATCCTGTAAAGCGTGCATCTCCGTGAAATGACCACACATGTAAGAAAGCCCGCTTCAACAATAAATAGCTTAAGTCGGGTTTAAATAAAACAAAAAAAAAACAGCGATAACAGCCTGGGAACGTTCTTAGTAGTGCATAGTAAATATTACGTGTCCCGGAATATGCCACTTTTATTCATAGCTATGACACAGAGCAAACACAGGAAAAACACAGCGATGTGAGTCTCCCACTCCCCTGGTGTTCTCGTTCACTCGCAGGACACAATACTTAGTTTGGTTCCTGTACCTGCTTCTTGTCAAAAGTGCTATACATTGAACCTCATTAAAAATCGAGCGTGTAAAAATTACTGCTGAAACGTGATGACAGCTGTCAGACAAAACTCGATTTTGTGTACTGACGTACGACACTGAGAGCCGTAAACCACGCCCCTAATTCAGAGTGACTTCGTAGCTTGGGAGTAATGATATCGCCACAGCCCAAACAAAAGCAAAGATCGTAGCTAACTACTTGATAATCCCAAACGCATAGATAAAAGCTATCACTAAATTCCACATGGTCCACCCATCCTAGTGACCTACATCACGTACTACCACCCAGAAGACAGTCTAGTCAGTTTTTTTAAACACTTGTAGCCGAGCGGACGTCCGTACTATCACCCATACAAGTTCGCGAGATGTCGCCTTAAAGGCTGTCACATCGGAATCACTGCGTCGTCCCGATCGTTTGACATTTAGCTTTCTTCTCCCAGCGTCGTGGCCAAGGAAGACTCGGATTCTCTATTTCTTGAGCACGACCGTTTGGGGCATGACCTACTACACTCCTGACCTGCCCAGAGAGCACCTCTTCCAGCGCCCACGTTCTAGTTCATACCTTCTGCCGCTAGGGCCGTAACCTACGAGCGGCGTGGCGCTAGGCAGCACCTGCTCGCTGACGTCATCTTCACTCTTTGTGGTCAAATTTTGACCAACAAAGCACTCGTAGTGCGTATTTATGATCCAAAATTTAGAATTATTCAGAAATAATAATACTAAAAGACATTCAGAATTTTTTTGCAATAAAATGCACGCGACCACGCATAGGCTGCCCTACATCGTGTAAATCTACGGGTTCCCACGTTTGTCAACCAGTGTGCTATAAATACTCAAGCGCTCTGAACACCTTGCTTAACCAGCAATGTATGGGAAGAAATAGTCACATATATGCCGCCAGTTCACTGCAGAATGCAGGCATTCTTATACCAGCGCCTACAAAACAACCGTAAAGAAACAGACGAACAGGTTATAGGTAGCGCCACCTACGGCGAGCGATTGAACGAGAGCGGGGACACGCGCTCCCATAGGAACCCCGCTATCTGAACAGGTCAGGAGTGTAGTAGGTCATGGTTTGGGGTACATGGAAAATAGCGTTCGCGCCAGCAAGAATACGCGCACAAGGACTTCAGACAATGCGTGGAGAACACACACCTGCTTCAAGCAAACCTAGTCGCCTGCAAACTGCGCCGAGCCGTGGGGGCGGCCATCTTGCCGAGGCAACGGGATCTGCGGAGCGCGCACCGTCGGCCTGCGTACGGGCCCGCTTGCGCGACAGAAAGTAGGCCCCCACTAAAAACCTCCCAATAGCCCAGGAACTTGCACCTCAGTTATTATTTAATCCCTGTATTGTCCCGTGTTCGGCTGTTTGAGTTGTTGCTTACAGCTTATTTCTTTTCAAGACACAAACGACTCTATGGGAGACGCAGTGACACATTGGGGACGCACAGCACAAATCGATGACGGCTTTGAGTCGGATTCGGAAGGAGTGCGCGGAGTGTTTTTTTTCTTGTGTTCTCGCAATAAAAAGTGGAGAACGGGTTAAGTGCGCCTAGTCCAGACATATTGCCTGCTTTGATAGCAGCCGCTATAGTGAATTCAGGCGCGCACTTTAGTGGCAGTTATGACAACACCGTCTTCAAATTTAGTACACTACCGTGGCACGTACTTAGTAACCACCGAAACTTTAAAGAACAACTTTCGAAACATAATAAAAGGGATCCTCCTCATTTCATGAAAAAAAATTGACAATTCAACAAGCAAAAAAAAAATATTGCGCGCACATGCGAAGACGAATGTTCGTCTCACACCCAGTTGCCCATTTCTTCCTTTTAATTATATCATTTTCAGTCTCAACTGATGCGGGGAGAGGTTGAAAGAGCAAGAATAAAGTTTCAATCTGAGAAAATCTCTGTCAAAGGCTCCTTGTCATCATTTGGAGAATAAGATTTAAAGAGTGGCTGACGTCGCAATCACTGGTGTCGTGGCCGGCACTCGTTAAAAAAGAGCGTGGCGTTTTCTTGCCTATAGTTAGGGAGAATGGAGCTCATAAGGGGACGGGGGGGAAGCGAAAAGAAATATGGGAGAAAAAAATGTGATTGAGAAAGTCATTGATTTTACTGAGTTCGTACATGATGAACTCGGGAAACACAGCACAAAAAATAATGAACGCAGGGACACATACACAAGCCGAATGCTGAATTTACAACGGACACATTTTTTTTTGCACCAACCACTCATTTTTATAGCACTCCCCTTTTGTGAAATCTGTGTGATTTCACTGTCGAGAAAGTATTGGGACCGTGACACTGCCCTTCCAATTTCCGAAAGGCAACGAAAGCACTGTTGCATTTTCTCAAAGACACCGACCTGCTTCATCGTTTGTGCTGTGAAACTGTTACGCATCGGCCCTGTCAGTGAACTTTTTTCTCCTCCTCTCTATAATTTTCCTTCCCCTCTCCCCTTCCCTAGTGCAGGGTAGCGTACCAGGTCTCAGCCGTGGTTAACCTCCCTGTCTTTCTCCTTATGTTCTCTCTCTCTCTTTCTGTGAAGCTCACAAATTCTGAGCACACAGTAATGAAGATATTTCTTGAGAACCTGCACATTTTAAAGCAGCCCAGTGTCCTGTGTGTTGTTCGTCCCGTCGTCTGAGCTGTTCCATGAACCGACTGGCCCACCTTAAAATCCGTATGCCATAAACCGCAGAGAACGTCGTTATCGCACAACCCCGCTGGCACTTGCTCAGACCTGCTCAGGATTTCTCGGTAACGTAATGCGCATGTGAACGTGCGTCTCTGAGGCTAGTTGTGCGCAAAAAGCGTCGTAAAGCTTTCAAAGCCTTCTGGGCTGAGGATGGGCTCAGCCAATAACCCAGAATCCTTTGTTCCGACAAAGGCCGACCATCCAGTCTATCCAGAGCTGCAGTCAGTTCTTTAGTGTCTTATAGTCTTTGATGTTGCCTTTCCTTTGTAGCCAATTTTTTGTAATTTCTCTCTCTCTTCGCAACATTTCTTTTTACCATCTTTTTATTTCCCTCACCCATTTCCCCAGCATACGGTAGCCAGCCGGTCTAAGAACTGGCTAACCTCCCTGTCCTTCCACTTATTCTTTCCTCCCCTGAACTTGCGTGCACGTGACGCTTTGATGCACACGCGTCACGTGACTCTCCAGCTCCGATGCCGAAGAGGACAGAGAAGGCATTTGGCTTACGAGTGCTCCGCGGGGCGAGTGGCAATGGTTTCAAGCTCGCCTCCACAATCATGGTATGGCTTTCCCAGCTCGTGATGAACCAATTAGAAGCAAACTCGTGTAGTACAACGCTTTTTATTGGGTACGCAACAACTTCCGGTGAACTATATACAATTTCTCGTGTGACCTGACGAGAGGTGCTTCAAAACTTGTGGGATCAAATGTGGGTCATCCAGGAGTAGCGTCAGACAAGCACACGTGAGTGCGTGTTTGGATGACGTCGGCAGAGTGCTGGTAAACCCTAGAGTAATAATAAAGGCATAGTAAAGTCCGGATAACATCTTCATGTTTTCAAAAACAAGAACGGCGTAATGCTGAAGCTCTGAAAACACACCAGGTTAGATATGCAGCCGTTCCGGCCGAAGTCTATGACACCTCCCTACTAGACTCCACCTGCTGTGGACAAGTCGTGCCGTATTGATTCCTCTGGCATACTACTACCTTGTTTGTCTGGTAAACTCATTTACTATAATATGCCAACAGTGGCAAACACAATACCTGCGGGTCGCGTGCTAAGAAAAGGTCGCATGCAGCCAAAAGGCCGCATGAGACCTGCACGATTGTCTCCTTCAT
Organism: Rhipicephalus annulatus; assembly: GCA_013436015.1. NCBI lineage: Eukaryota > Metazoa > Arthropoda > Arachnida > Ixodida > Ixodidae > Rhipicephalus > Rhipicephalus annulatus. The sequence continues at coordinate 108,239 of WOVY01001250.1, forward strand.
CAGGAATGAGGGTGAAGGGTAGACTATGGCTGAAACGTCGAAATAAACCTCACCACGTTGTGTCTGCTCACAGAAGATGTACTACTTGACTACTTGCGACGCCACCACGGCTACTCCACCACCAACATGCCTGCATATGTATGTATATATATATATATATATATATATATATATATATATATATATATATATATATATATATATATATATATATATATATATATATATACAGTGTCTCTGAGATTGAACTTTAGTGACAGCTAAATTTCCCTGACATCCATTATTCGCATATTGTAATTAAAAGCTTTTTGTTTCGGTATGCTGCGCAAACGTGACTGGCCTCAAGTTTTTTTTTTTTCGTAAGGCCCCCCTCATCTTCTCCACCCCCACCCCCACCCCCCGCACGGTGAAACGAAGCCTGTTCGTTACAAAATCGGCCCCCAGATTTTGCTAACTCTGCGGATAGATGTACATTTTTTGATCAAATTCCTTGACGGTGCCAAGCCTAAACAACGTAATTTAGGCACCTCAACAGAAGCCCCTTGATGGTCATCCACTTTTGTACTTGTTAAAACACTATATAAATTTTCATCTCTGAAACTTCGCTGCAGGAGGGTCTCTCCTGCGTGTAGTTTTTTTTTTCTGGGCTAACTGGCGTCACACTGACGTTCGGTGCCGCATCGAAGGTAGCTAGCACTGCTCATTACGCGAGCCCCACTTACACAGAAAGAAAAAAAAACATAATGTTGCGGAACTATAGTGTCAGCTAGTGCAGCATATTCCGTGCGGCATCCCTTCTTAAAGCTTGCATAGGCTTTCTAATGAACACGCCACGTCGAAACTACACGTGCACAAAAAATGAAGGTAGAGCCACAAGTGACGTGTCAAATTCTCTACCCGGTACAAAGTTCCTTCATTGCACCTGCCACTGCACGTTGCATGACTGCCTCGCCAGACAGGATGACGCGTAATCCGACGCCGGCCCTGTTGCAGAGCGCGCTGCGAACTACGTTACACTTCACGGTAATTTAAGCCAACCAACCACTTTTCCCTACCGTCCTTCTCCGGCGAAGTGTGCACTTTTTCGTTGTTGGCTGCCTGGTGGAGCCTCGTTACTACGAAGAGTACTCTGTCTTTCGCCACTTATATTATTCCAAGTGCGCGAGATTAAAACTGGCAGTCACTCGTTAACTTCCCCAGGGGCTGAGGACACCGCGACAGGTAGTGTCGGATAGCAAACGCCGGTAGATGTGACGGTCTTAGTTGAGTGGCTTTAAGTTGGCGAGAAGCTTGTAAACAGTAGGAATGAAAACGGTCCCCGCAGCACAATTTATTTAGTAAAAATACCGCTAGAAATAAAGATTTTGTTATTCAGTATATGTTAAATCGTCTATCTGGACTCTGCAGTAGATATCATCATACACAGGACGACAGCATAGTGGAGCAGAAAACCAACAGGTGTAGCAGACGTTCAACTTCAAATTTTATTAGTACTTCTTCTAGTGCAGGCAGAAAAGTCCCTTGGGGCTGAAAGCTACCGTCAGAATCTCGATTGGGCCCAGGAAGCGTTGTACATGACAGCACGAAAACAGTTAACGCTTTGGCACAAAACTAGTAGCATAAATGTAGTACTCAAATAAACGGTTAGACAACAGGATGTTCAGCCTTCGTCGACAAACTTTTTTGTACAAGTAGCAAAGTAATCGAACAAATGCACGGTAATTTTATGTACATCGTTAAACATTAAAGTGTAGTGTACAGGTTTACATGCTTCTGAAACCTATCTTCAATTTCTTAGTAGCGTGGGCATCATTATTTAGAATTTTCGGTTAATTGTGTTCGATGAATTACATTCTATTCAGTGCGAAAAAGACGGCATAAACCAAGTTTGAGGATTTCATAAATGCACAGGTGTGTCATAGAATTGCAAAGTCACTACTCATGTAAAAAAAAGAGTCTATACTCTTACTATACGAAATAAAATAGTTCTGAAGCATGATATCCGTACTACGGACCCATCCAAATGATTTCGTACTTTTGTGATAATGTTTTTGTTGTTGATAGGGGGCCGATATTAGCAATATGCCGGGGAAGCGGCTTTTGTAATGTTATTTCATCATCTATGTTCACGTTGTGGCCACCCATGTTGAAGTGCAATAATTAAAGTGCAAGGTGAATAATGCGTGATAAATTTATAGTTTGGCTTTTACCAGCGTGAGAGCGTTATATCGAGATAGTGCAGCGGTGATTGCAGGTGACTTGTTCGGAATTTTATTAAAGTGAGCATCCACATCTGAAGTGACACTAAAACGTGCTGCCATAATTTTACGTTGATAAAGGAGCTCTATATTTTTACGTAAATAAGGGATTGAGTTCTGCAAGTGAAAAAGGTATATTTCTGGCTCTAAAAGATCGCGTAAGTCTTGGTGGGGCTAATTTTGATCACATTTGAAAGAGATCAACCAGATACATTACATCTCATAATTGATTCATTCGCATCTTTTTCAGTCCAGAGTACACTGCTATTGGGCGCACCAGTTGTTGGACGAACCCAATGCGCCATCTAGTAACACAGCACCGCAATAGTGTCTCCTTGGTTGTGCGGACAACCATGTATGACAGCCTCTGCCTTCGCACCGTCGCAGAGAGCTAGCGCCGCCTTTTATCACGCTTGTCAAGGCAATATTCTGGCGGGAAAGTTTGAACGCCATTCTTTAGCTGCTCTTACCCTGTGCCGCTTTTAATTGCAATAGAAGTGTAACTTCAGGAAAATCACGACTGTGGCGGGATGATATTGTGTTTTTTCGAGCCTTAGCTCGACCAGAGTAGCCGGTGGCAATTCATTGCCAATGACTGCAATCCGAAAGGAGGTTGTTTTTGTCTACCCTTTTTGCCTATCGCTCAGGACAATCAAGGTGGACAAATACAAACAAGTGCTGCCGACGTTGCGGTATCGCAATCCTCAGGCAACGAGTGAAATCTCGACGTCCCTGTTGTCGAGGCCTCTAATGGCGTCGTAAAGATTGTGGCTCTTCGCTCTGTCCGAGGCAATCAATGCGACGGGGGATTACCGCCTCCCGTGGAAGAAGTCATCGTACAAGCAAACGTTTCACCGTCTTTTCTTGCGCTAGTCTTTCAAAAGGAGCAATCGTACATGCATGTGTCTCGTCACATCCTGTGGCAATGAGCTTCCACTCACAGAGCACATCCTGCACTCTCTTCGTTTACTCAAGAGGCTCCCGGACCAGACCGAGTTGATCTTTATTTTGGCGCAGCCATCTCGGGTCGTAAGCGGATATTTGCATAGATATGCCGGACACTGTGGATAAACAGTAGTAAAAGCAATAGCATACTCTCGAAAGCTGGCTCACTTGTGTCAGGGTACGTTTCGAGTCAGCTGAGAAGCACTCAGGAGCTGAGGTAAGTGATCTCTCACTCCAATCTTTTCTCGTTAAACATCTTAGCCCTTTGTGTCAGAAGTCCGACTCTTGTTCGGCTGAGTCTTTAGTTGCTCTGTGTAGGCAAATGTGTTTTATAACGGATAACAGCAATCCGCTACAATTCTTACTCTTCAGGAATGAAAGGTGGGCGTTGCTCTATTCGTGTTTGATGTTGGCTAAGAGGCCAACGCTACGAGGTTCCATTGGCGGCGGCGTTGTCAACAAGTACGATTATACGAAAGCGAGTAATCGCGAGTCAATGCAAATATAATCTTCCCACCATCTAACTTCTTCGAAGAAATTTTGCGGTACAGCTGAACCCAATGAATTCTTGTTTACGTGGTACGTACTTTGACCGGGTACTATCAGGCCAATTAGAGCGAAACGTTCTTGTTGATCACTACAAGAGCATGTTTGACGTTACGCCAGAGTAAACCGGTGCCCAAGACAGGACACTCGTATTTGCGTGCTTCCAATTTACCAAGTAGTATTCAGTAAACACAAACGCAAAGCGTTCTGTGACTGAATATTTGCAAACTGGTCTAAGTTTTTAAATAATTTGCGGCTAGCTACTGCGTCTCCCATAATCTTATGGTGGTTTGGGGACGTTAAACTACGACAGCTATTACAATATTATTTATTGGCTAACTACACATGCGCTCTGTTTAATAGATGCTACGGTTCGCTGATTGTCGTGTCGCTAATACCGCCATATTGACAATCTGATTTCACATAATGTGTATCGCTTCTTGCGCTCTGAAATAACGAATTTGTCCTTGAATGCACCGAAACATTCAAATTTCTTTATATACGCATGATAAGGGATTTTTAATATCCGCATACTGTGCAATTGCCCAAAGAAGAAGCGTTCTCCCAAAATTTAAAGCACAGACAGAAGTCGGGCAGTGGCGTAAGGTGCTATCTTCAGCCGATTTCGGAAAGTGGAAGTGATAAGGGCTGATTAAAAGCCTCAAACGATGCACAGGTGTTAACCAAGTATGCATAATTGTTATCCATCAACCCCTTTTATAACCAGTGCCAGTTTATCGTGAGATGTCTCTCACTTTGCATAAAAACCTTCCCTGTGTCCATCCAAGTAAAGTACGAATTTCTGGATACAGTTCTCTCGTATCTTGACTGAACCCATACTGTCGTGTGGCTTGTGTATCAACGTTTTATGAAGTGCGCATTTCTTACGTGTTTCTTACAACAAGGCAAGGGCAGAAATGCATAATGAGTAGACATTTGGCACACGTCTGGCACATTTTTTTTCTTCTTGACAACATTCAGCGGTTTACCAGCATTTATGTGCGGGAACGCCACCACATTTTCATAGTCTTAGTACTACCAGTTGAAGCAAGTTTACATCGCATGGGCCCAATAAGTTTGAACTCTCTCTGACGATTAAAAAATCTCTCGAAACCACAATTCATTCATGAACCCCACCCTTAATTTATGAGACAATCATCCTCTATGCCAGGACAGTTTGTAGGTTCACCGACTTGCATCTCAATTCCCGTGTCAGTAGAACAGACCAGGAATTCATGTTAGTGATTACTACTGGTGCTGCATCTTACAAGCGACACACTCCGGAACTTGATTCGATCATATCTAAGCCACGAATCTGTTCGTATACAAATAAGCTTCGTCTTTATGTCCATTTGTAGTTACTATTCGTAGATTCGAGCCCTTTGTAGTTACTTTGTAGTAACTATTGCATTTTATTGCACTTTCTTTGCAGAAAAGACAACTGATACTCGCTCGTTCCGGAATGGCGAAGCTCTGCGTAGCACTCGGGCTGTGCGCCGCAGCGGCTTTCTTTTCACTTTCCCAATTTGCAACGCGGCGAGGTCGGCAGGGTGACGACGTCAAAGCCCTGTGCAGATGGCTCACAAGTTCCACCGTGCCAGGTAGAGTAAGGCAGTGGGCACTGACATCACCACTCCTGAACTGCGCTGGTTTATTGTCCCAGCGACAGGCAGTGTCGTCAATGCATCCTGCTGATAAGTCATCACAGGAGGAGCGATACGAGAAGGTCTTCCCAGCAACGACAGAATTTCCTGCGGAGCCATGGTCCATAAGTTATGAAGAAGTTACGCCTACATGGCTACTAGAAGGACCGGAACAGGAAACGGCTAAAGTACATTCTGTTGATACGCCATCACAGGGGACTCGATACGAGACGGTCGTACCAACAACAACAGAATTCCCCTCGGAGCCGTGGGCTTTAAGTTACGAAGAACTTACATCTACAAGGCTGCAAGAAATATCGGAAGAGGAAAGGACTACAGTGTTCAGTTCCACAACGGTAGACACGGCATTGGAAAACGAACAGACGACACATACGGAGCCGTCAACGCAGTCATCGACTTCGTACAGCGATGATATGACATCAACTCACGGTATCCTCGTTCCATCGCACATAGAAGAGTACCAGACAGGATGGAGTGAGAAAGCTACACATTCAAAAGCGGCATTACCTGTAGAGCGAAATGGTGACACACAAGAATCATTCGCTGAAGATTCCGCGAATAAAAATCAAGATCCCCAGACACAAGCTTATCTTACTATCGCCGACAAAAATGTTGAGCCCAAACAAGAAGGTTTGACACTTAAACAAGCAGCCACCGCTGATCAGAATCTGGATCGACTGTTAATACGGCCAACCGTACTTCCACTCCAGTCTTCAAATGAAGAACATCAAGAGAAAACGACATTTTTATTTTTGAACTCGGCTTTCACACCTCAACAGCAAGAAAACACGAATGAAATGGCTACCGCAGAGTTTGAAGTTAAGCCTGCAGAAGACAATACATTGAACGAGCTTTTTTCGGTACACATGACTACTAAAGAAGACCGTGCCACAAATAAGTTAATTACTTCAGCAACAACTTACGCGGACGTTGAAGAGCAAGAAGCAGGAAGTACCCTAGGCTCTGTTCTCTTCCCTCGCACGAGTCAAGACGGCCGACTGAGGTCATCCACACCAACACCGCCATCCAAACCTGATACGGAAGAGAAGGCGACATTTTTCGCTGAACGTGTAACTACAGAAGAATATCATGCTGTGAATGAGTTCATTGCTTCAGAGACACCATACGCGGACACTGAACAGCAAGAAACAAGAAGTACCCCACACTCTGTTTTGTTTCCTCATATGAGCCAAGACGACAGGCATTGGTCTTCCACACCAACACCACCTTTGAAACCTGTCGTGGAAAAAAAGACGACCTCAATGCCGGAGGTACTCTCATCAACACATACAGAAACGGCAAGAGATGCTTACGTTAGCGTTACAATGTTTGACAAGTCATCTGAGCATTCAACAGAACTGTCCGGGGCTTCTAAACCGAGCACTAATATTGATGCACACAGCGAACAAAAAACGGCTCCACTTCTCTCAGAAGACCAACACAAGAAAATTGCAACTCCTGATTCTGTGTCAAGGCCTTCTGCTACACAGCCTCAACCTGACACCACTGTGCCCTATGATTTTATTCAACGCCTCAATGAGAAGAACACGAGTGACTCCACACCGAATCTCCCTTCTTATACATCCCCGGTACAAAGCCCTAGTATAACGGTATCTGTAGCATCTGATATTATTTCAAAATCAGAATATCATACGACCCCACCACTGCCCAAGTTACCCAGTAATTCAAACTATAAGCCCAGTGCGAACGAAACGGCCTTTAATACGCCAGTTCCAGCAGATGAAGCAAGGGAAAACACGACAACTGAGAACCTCTCCACCGAATCTCAACAACTAACGTCACATGCATCAGTATCCCTGTTCGAACATTCTAGCTCTTCTGAGCAGCTACGCGACACGACAGCAGTTATTGCGTCCACTCTGGCGAATGTTGAAAAGGCCACAACAACGGAGACCACCCCTGAGGAGCCCGATGGACCAAAAGTGGTCTGCTATTTCCCCACGTGGTCTTTCTTCCGGCAAGGTCGTGGCCATTATACGCCAGAGGACATTGACCCACGCCTTTGTACACACATCATCTACGGATTCACGTCGTTAGACAGTGACCCGCTTCATCACTCCAACGCTGAAAAGATAGCAGACGTGAAATTCCACTTACGCAATGTGAGTAACCTGATTTTCTGGATGTACCGTTTCCTGAGTGATTATCGTTTTTTTTACATTGCCAAATGCGTTTCTACATCTAGGAGACAATATTTGTGTCCCACTGTGACTTTTGGCCTGCGTCGAAGGGTGGAATGCGCCGTGCGCGACATAGGCGCTTGCATAAAACCTGGCTGTTGACAGGATACACTACGTTAATAACTTTACATAAAACGAAAGGCCATGAGAAGCACGAAAAGACGCAAAAACAGACCAACTTTATTTTGCATTACTCTGTTCTGTCCTGCAGTGCTTTAATGTTTTCTATAATTGTGGCTGTTTACTTACACCGAATGCGCGGGGCAGCCGGGACCTCATCGCGATCATTTCCAATGCAAAATTTTTGCTTCATATGGAACTTGCCGTTGTCTTACCATCAGCCCTCCAAGGGGACAATATTTCTGTCAAATTTTCTCATACATCGCGAAACACGTAAGTTATTTCATGGCAGAGCGAGTGAGCACGACGTTACAAGGGCGAAGAAACGAAGCAGACACGGACACAGCACTGCTTTCTTTGTGCCCCTATCACTTAGTGCATACCTACTGAGCCATGGATGCTAACCAACTAGCCCACTATATTGTCTTTAAGTCAACACAATTTAATTTATTATTTACTAAATTAGGTAGAAATGAGTGACAACGAGAAAAAACTTATATTGAAACGCCTCAAGAAAATATATTCAGGTGAATCGAAGGATACACTATCAAGCTTATAGATTCGTCCATGACGTAACTGGGAGATCGGGACTCTTGCCAACGTCATGGGCCCTTTGGACAACCTGTAATTGATATCTACGATGAGAAGAAGTTAAGTTGAAAAGTTAAATTAAGAGAAGAAGGTAAGAGAAGAAGTTAAGTGAGAAAGAAGTTAAGCCGTTTGGCCTCCTGTGGTAAGTAGTGTACAAAATAAAATAATTAGTGCATAATAACCCCCGTCTTCACTTATAAAACTCGCACTCGGCTTTGTGGAGGAAGCCAATTGACTAATATGGTCAAATTAATTTAATCCGTCGCTCAAACACAAAAATATATCCTTCCAGCATAAAGTTCTTTTTTTAGCTGTCGTACTGTGCTGGCACCGATTTTCCCCCCTCTTGTGACCCACATAGAGGACCCTCGCTCTGAATACCGTGAACCGTCGGCTGAAAGTGTTGCTCTCTCTGGGAGGATGGTACCACGGCATCGGCGAGGACGACAGGTGTTGGACCTTTGCGTCCAATGCCACTGCAAGGTTTAGATTCGCCCAACACGCCGCGACTTTCGTAACCAAACACCGCTTCGATGGTCTCAACGTTGACTGGGCAAGCTTCAGCGGTGGCGAATGCGAAGACGTGCCCGACAAGAGGAACTTCGTACTGATTCTGCAGGTCAGACTTAAAAACAACTTTTGACTTCGCTTGCGCTTGCTGGCTAAACTGAAAATGCAATGGCTAAAGGGACTACCAATACAATTACTAACGAAGAATTATAGCAGCATACAGTAACAACCATCACAGACGCCACACATGTCCGAAATCGATACATGTGTGAGACGCCACACAAGTGGTCCGAGGTCGATACCTCGGACCACTTAGGCGGACAAAAAAAAACGCACAGAAATTCACCGGTGCCTTGGGTCTTACCTGTCATCAAGGCGAAAGTCTTTTCACCTTCCTTGCCAATTAATTCATCGAAGCTTTCCTCAAATGCTTTATTTGGCTTTCAATAAATCATTGATGGAATCTTCTCAAATAGTCCTCATATAAGTCTAATCTCCAGCATCTATTGTAGCATTATAGCATAAATATTATCGGGTTGCGAGTACAGCGTCCCTTAATTTCTGTAGTGGGCGACTACGGAAATTGAGTGTTTTGGCCTATTACTGCAAATAAGTTTACCATATATCTCCCTTTACTTTTCTTTGTTGAAGGCTATCCGGGAGGCGTTCGATGCTTACGACCCCGCTTTGTTGTTGACAGCTGCCATTTCCGGAAACGTGGATGTCATCAGAGAAGCCTACGATGTGGCGAAAATCTTCAAGTAAGTAAATTCTGAACTTATCTTTTTACTCAAAATTACTAGTTTTTTTACAAAGAAAATTGTAAGTAGTGAGCTGCAGCAAAGGTAAAAAAAATGTATTTCAATTGCCATCAGCGTGGTAATAATGGCCGTGATATCGACAATCATTAGCCTACGGTTGTCTTGATTAATCAATGCCAGTCACTCCTCGTAGTGGGTGAGTAAATTCGGTAGACGAAACATTTTGTCACAGTTCATCTTTCTTTCAAAACTGGGGTAGCAGGGATATTAGGGGAATGGTACGCTCTCACAGATGACGCTGTTGTTTTTTGCATCGACTGTACTGTCCCGTCTTTTTCAGGCGAAAGCCTTTAATGCCTGATTGCGTTGCTCCTGGAGTGAAACACGGCAGGCGAATGAAGCGGTACAAAAACCTACGTGATACATGTCCCTATTGACGTCATTGTGATGTCAGACATCTGAAATTCGTGACGTCACCCGTTAGCATCCTCACTTAGCAAAAGATGAGATGATCCGGGAGTTCGCATCGTGCAGATGGCGTCACTTTTGCATAAAGAGCAGTCTCGGCTCCACAGTCTCTAACCTCTCTGTCCTTCCTCATTTATTCCTCCTCCTTCTCCTCCTCGGCTCCACAAGAAATGCTTGCTCAGCACCCACGTTGAGCATATTATCGGTGGCATCCCAAAAATGTGCGTTCTTTTTTGCTTACCCTTCTTATTTTGCACAATCCAGGCAAGTGTGGTTGAAATTCTGATAATAATGAAAGAGGGTTATGCTAGCGCTTTTCTTCTTAAGGGAATTGTAAGGTGGAGATACTTGCCCTGTTTTAACCACATTTTCATCAATCTTATGAAACCCTGAATTTAATAACTTCCACATCTCTAGCCTAACGTTGTTTTTTTTTTTACTTGCTGCGGACGACTTCTTCAGGACTGCAATAAAGTTTAGCAACTGCCTACCTTCAGAAAGAAAGAAAGAATGAAGGAAGGAAACAAAGAAGTAAATAAATAAGCGAACAAATAAATAATCAAAAAGTTTTGCTCAGGTGACAGACATAGCAAGAAAAGCCCCCCACCCAACTTAAAATTCTTATTTTTACTAGATGACCTCCGTAGACATTGCCGAAAAGTTAGGGAACCCCTAAAGTTTCGCCTTTCGAAGTTAAACGAAATAACGATCTTTTGTTTAGCAGGTATAGGGGACGCGTGGGCTCATTAAGTATGTGCCACTTTCACTTAATTTCCAAGCAGAGGAGGTTATTTTCAATGTATTCAGAAGCAGACGTGTGCGTCCGCTTGCCACCCAAACGATCCGGGTTTGATCCCCAATCTGACCCAGGCTTTATCATTATTTATTTTATTTGCATCGTTCCCTATTTTTCGGTCACGCACAAGATCATAATTTTTCGCTCTCAACCAACGACGCCAACGTCGGAATTCCTGCGAAACGAGCTCTTCGACGCAACCACCTTAATATGCGCTGTTCTAGCGAGTAAAATGCCTTCCATAAGTTCAAACACGGTATGCAGCTTTCACCGATAGTAAAGGCGTTTACTGCATGCGACCGTTCGGTCTTATTAAATCATAGAATCTAGTGTTTGTCGTGCCGAAATTACGACATGATGGCGGCCTGCGGAAGTTTAGACTGCCCGGCGTTCCTTAATGTGCACTCACGTCTCACAGTAGACGGGCCTCAAGCGTCTTGCTTCCACTGAAATGTGACCCCCCCCCCCCCCCTGCCCAGGAACGAAACTGTCACTTTCGATAAAGTCAGCAGCCGAGCCACGTTACCGCTTCACACAGCGGTAGACTGTTCGGTCTTATTAAAAAAAACAAAATTGAGATCAGTGAAGATGAGACGTGAGTTCATACTGCTGCGTTTGCCCTATGTTTTCAGACCTATTAAGTATTTCTCCCATTTCCTCAACGTCCAGCCAGACGGACTTCACCAGTGTCATGGCCTACGACTACTTCGGCACCGAGAGCCCCGTGGTCGCCCACTACTCACCCCTGCAAAGTGCCACGGACGAAACCAACCCAGAGATGAGCATCGTAAGTCTGATTGATTGATTGATTGATTGATATGTGGGGTTCAACGTCCCAAAAAGCACCATATAATTATGAGAGATGCCATAGTGGAGCGCTCCGGAAATGTAGACCACCTGGTGTTTTTTTACGTGCACCCAAATCTGAGCACACGGGCCTACAACATTTCCGCCTCCATCAGGAATGCAGCCGCCGCAGCCAGGATTCGATCCCACGACCTGCGGGTCAGCAGCCGAGTACCTTAGCCACTAGACCACCGCGGCGGGGCATGTGAATCTTGAAAGCACGAGAGCCCAGAGCACGCCCATCGTGCCATCTTGCTACTGATGACAAAAACGCGCTGAAGTTTCTGAGCTCTTAGCACTGCCAGATGTACATGAGGTCGCCGGTTCGACACCCCGCTGCGGATCTTTGCTTTCTCGTCTTTTTTTTGCTTTTCAAACCGTAAGTATATATTTTACAATGTTATATCCGTAACGGATGTACGTCAGTGGAGCCATGGTGGACCTCGGTATAAAAAACCTTTGTGTTAAAAAAATTTTGTATCCTATAGGTTAATCTTTCAACTGAATCACTCTTAAATGTAGCTAAGGGTGTTGCGTAACTACAAAAACTGCACGAAAAAAAAAGACAAGAACACAGATGGCAGATGCACAAGCACAGACTCGCACTTCAAAGTTTATTGAAGAAAACAAAAATATTAATCACAAGAACTGACGTAAAAGATTAGAGGCTGGCATCTAGATAATTTATCTATAGTTGGTGCATTGCGACCGAAGACTTCGTGACACACGTGTAGGCATAATTGTGGATATTAATAAAGAGCCTCAGCAACGTCTCTCACTGTCCTGTCCCTGTGCCGGGACAACATGTTTTGTTTTTTTCGCGATGTGAAGGGTAACAATTGTAATCTCTGCAGTGTAGGCCTAGATTCGACGAATAGTGCACCTTCAGCAATTCTCTGTGGTTCATTAGACGATTATGCTATATCGACTAAACGCGGTTTGACCGATATAGCACTCACCCCATAACAAGGGAATGAGATATATTGCTCTGTCCTGCCGTGGTGGTCTAGTGGCTAAGGTACTCGGCTGCTGACCTGCAGGTCGCGGGATTGAATTCCGGCTGCGGCGGCTGCATTTCCGATGGAGGCTGAAATATTTGAACTTTTTGAACTTTTGAACTTTATTATGAATAAACAACAAACAGTAAAGAAAAACATGTTAGCAACATCTGGATCCTTAGCAGAATGCTAGTATGGATCCATGCAATTATAACATACATTATTTGAGGCAGGAGAAAGAGTTGTATAATGAACGACATTTTAGTTTAAGATGCAGATTGTTTTGATAAACATATCACTTATACACAGATACCGAACACATTGAAGAGGAAAAATCCAACTTATACACTACACTTTGAACACGTTTTTGGTTTGCATACTTAACGTAATACATCTAATATTTCTGTACATCTGGTAATAGCATTCCTGGTCAGCATACAAAACATTAGTTTAAAATCATTTCACTTTTCATCATTTCACGAAACTTATCGGTAGTTTAATAGAGCTCTTTGTAATGACGTTTGAGCATTAATGTGAAAGCATTATGTTGTTTCACTTCCACTGGTAGGTTATTCCACAATGACGTTCCAACCCTATAAAGTCGTCTTTTGCCATAAACATTTTTAACCAGTGGTTTTAGGAAGTTACCACAATAATGGGCTCTTGTTTGCGATTGTGAGGGAATAAAAAGGGATATTGTAGACCCGTGTGCTCAGATTTGGATGCACGTTAAAGAACCCCAGGTGGTCAACATTTTTGGAGCCCTGCACTACAGTGTCTCTCAAAATCATATGGTGGTTTTGGGACGTTAAAACCCACAAATCAATCAAATCAGATATAGTGCTCTTTTTGAACATTCAACCAAAGTATTCCGGTGATTAACTTCACATACACTTCATTTTTTTCTTTGCGTTAAACTTTACTATCCTTCGCTGCGCGGACTCGGCCCAATCTATTCCTGGGCGAAAAAACCACCTTACTACCGAATCTGTTTCTCACCATTTTCATGCAGTGGGAAAAAGCGTGAATATGTTGAATTCACGCGAAGGGCACACCCTCATCGATACCCACCATGTCACTACCGTCCTTTCCTCCTTGTTTGAGTTTATTTAATATTCTTTCACTAAGAAGACCCAGCTTTCCATCTGGGAACTTTGATAACCTAAGCCCACTAAGCCGGCCCTTAAAAGCCTCCTACATTTGATGCGGGCACGACTTGCGCAAGGCAGATTCCATACATGAAGTCACGACATCATTCTTGACTCACTTTGAGTGAGAAGAATGAAAATAAAAAATGCCATTAACCAACCTATAGGCGAATATCACCAGCACGTGCGCAACTGCCCAATATTCAATTTATTTTTAAATCCAAAAACTGATTTTTGTCATCTTTTGTAACCTTGAAAGTAAATTTTGAACCCCGGTCCTTCTCTTCTCAAGAGTCAATGTGCATGCCTTTTTAGCACATTGACTCTTGAACTCACCCAATCTTTTTTTTCAGCAAACACCAAATAATCATCATAGTATGTCATTGTCTGAAATGCTAAACTTTCCAAGTCCTTTGGAAATCGATCCTACCTAACCCCCGTATTCACAAACGCTCCTCGACTTGACTTTCCCCCTTCACTTGACATAGTTGAGCAGTGCACCGCCGCTCGGCTAAAAATGGCGCTGCGCTACTCAGGAATCGCAGCAGATTATCGCTGATACCCAGTGACTTCTCCTGCCTAGATGCGGCGCTCCCATCGGCTTTCTCGAGTGTAGGTGAAGCGTTGAGTGAAGGGGCGTTCGTGAATACGGGGGTTAGTGCACCTCACTCAGTATAGGCGCAACACGGGAATCAATACACACGCCCATACACACTTTCTCTACACTCTACTACACAGGCACCCATCCATATGTGTACACCATTATACTGTCACGGAATCGTGACGTAGTAACGAAGGCAGCATTGGGTCAAGACTGCACTTTTATTTGTGCAAACGCGCACTCTGAAAAAGAAATGCCATTACAAGAAACACGCCCCTTAAACTATAGCGGAGATAATCGAAAGTCGATAATCTATCAAGCGTTGGAAGACGTCGGTATTTTATACATGTTCCATCAAATATTCCAGCGTTACAGCTAGCCGGCGCGTAACAAACTCTAAGGTTCGAGTTGCGCATGTATTCTGAAGGGAAAGTTCCCAGATTATCTAGATGGCCCCCACTCATTCGAACGCGTTTTCCGCAAGGCAGCAGTTACACGTGTAATGGGGCGGTAACATAAAGACTGAAACGAACAAGCACGTGGGGCAAAATAATGTTTCGCAGTACTCCCCAGAACCGTCTAGCCCAGGTGTCAACGCTCTAGCCCCCAAATTGAAATGGCGATTCGACCCTACGTCCACACGGAAGAGCATCACCTTTAATAGCTTAATGTTATTGCTACAGACAAGTCAGAAATACGGTGTTTGGATATACACGACGAGTCTTCAGGTGCCTGCTCATTGCTCTCGAGCCATAAAAACAGGGGTTAGGGCGTAAGTTAACTTTTTTTTGTTTTGTTATAAAACCGCCAACACCTGGTAATAAACAACGCGCTTATCCATGCACTTTCGACGCTTGTCTTATCGCGTGAAAGTGAAAACACGCTTTACTGCGTTCGCAGAGAAGGCCAAAGTCAGCTTTACACGAAACAAGAGCGTCTTCTTGCACGTCAACAGCTCGTTGTCACGTGACCTGCAGAAGGAATGTAACGTACGACGTTATGACATTACTGTGCAATTTGAATGAGATGCAATGTTCTGTTCGACGTTACCGTGACGAGTGTCGCTATGTTTTCCGTGTTAGCCCGTCTCACTGGGAGCCAGTAGTACACTACGTCATGCCACTGGGCGGTTTCAACGTTTTCGCCAGCGTCAGCGCCACGGAAGCCTTGGTCAACAATAAATTGCCGCTGTGCGAATGCCGTCATAATGGACGTTTCTGCTTGGGTCAGACGACCCAGAGCTGCTTAAGTGCAAAGTAGAATGTGACGACGTAGGGCTAGTAGCTATACTCTGCCTGCAAGAAAATTACGGCGCGCGCGTGTGCGTGTACGTGCGAGCGCGCGGGTAATGAGTTACTGTTCACGCTGTAGTGTAGAGCTGTTCCTACGGCTAAAGCTGAATATGGCTAGGAAAAACAAAACAACATTCAGAATCAGAGTCACGAGTGGTCTCCATTGGCTGCGCGATCAGTTACGTCGTTCTAAGCGTCATACCCAAGCACGCGTGCCATTGGCTGCTTTCTGAGTGACGTCATCCATCCCATTGCAGCCGTGGCGCCAAGCACGCGTGCATCAATTTCTGCTGAGAGCTTCCACACTTGTAATTTGTGAGTCATATGAACTCCCGAACAGCGGACAACTTTAGAAGAGTGCCGACGGTGGAAACGTCAGAGAACTCGCATTCGCCAGGCCGAGGCTGGAGTGAGGGCACAAAAACAGGTCCGGAAGGCCGAGCGCCAGCATCAACGGCGTATCAATGTTCCAGCAGCCTTCCGAACGGCGCTAAATCACGAACGGGATTGCAAGCGCCGGTGGCAGCCGTATCCTGCAAACCACGACGCCTGGTTAGCTCGCAATGTCAAACACTTGCAACAACGGCGGGCCGAACAAGCGGCGTTGCGGGCACAACAGCGTCAACGTGATGATTGCGGGAGGGCATTCGCCAGGGCGAACGCCCGCTTTCGGCAGAAGTTTCTCCAGCGGCAGCGTCGGGCTGAAACCACTGCTGAACACCGAGACCACACGTTTCAGCTCTAGCTGGGTAACCATTTGTACGGAGTGCTTGGGTGGGCCAGTTTTTTTTATTAGCTTCACTCAACATGACTTGTACTAGCACAAAATTTAGCACTGTCTTCATACGTCAAAATACAAGAGAGCAGCACTGGGAATCTAACTCGTGAACCGGCGCTGATTCGGACGACACCCTAATTATCTTGGTGTTTTTTAAAAGCCATTTAAAGCTAGCTTGGGTATATATACATAGCTAAAAATGTTCCGATATTTTCTTCTAATTCATTTCTATCATTAATTCCTACTACCCCTTTTTGGTTGTCTCTGCACTTCATACCAAAATTCGTATAATATGAATGAATCAACCACTCTTACTGTACGGGTCTCAGTTACCACAGAAACAGAAAACAAATATTAGCATATTTATTGCAGGAGTACCTGCTCGACGTCCTGATATCACTGGGAGCCCCCTCAGAGAAGCTGGTGCTCGGCGTTCCTTTCTACGCTCAGTCGTACACACTGGAGAACCCTCGTCTGAACTACATCGGGGCACCCGCCACAGGAAAAGGTTATCCCGGTTCGGTCACGGCTACGCCTGGGGTGCTTGCCTATTACGAGGTAAGAAGGACACAACATTATTAGGAGGTAACTAATAACGAAAAAAATGGGGGATCCTTGAGCTTCGCCTTCAGGAGTTGAACGCAATAGTGATATCCTGTCCCTAGCGCGTAGTTCGAACTCTTACGTGAAATGTTTTCGAACTTGCTGCACCCGCTAGGTGGCCTTGAAAGAACAGGCGCCGTAACGTCTGTTCCCTTGCAGTGAATGAGCGGCTTTTAAAACGTGAAGTTATTTTCATTATCACATGTTATGACGCCCGTTGGGCGAATTACGCTTGTACCATGCATTATTACGGCGATATTACATGTTGTATTGTGAATAATGTATACAGGACGCATGTGTTTGTAAAGCATGAAAGTTACTTTTCACTGCACTTCCAAGGAGAGAAAGGCATGTGCACTGTATTCCCAAGCATACGCGAGGCTGTTTGGTAGAACACCCGCTTAACGTGCAAACGACCCGGGCTTGATTCCCGCACGAACCCAGAATATTTTTTTATTATTCATTTTACTTGCATTTTTCTCCCCTTTTCGGTGAAGCACAGGATGACTTCTCGCTCACAACCAATGACACCGAAGCCAGAATTGTTGCAAAACGAGCTTTCTAACGCTGTCGATTTAATAATCGTTTTGGTTTGATGTGCCGAAACTATACGATGTAATTATAAGCCACACCGCGAGCGGTGGCCTCAGATTTATTTCCGTAACCTAGGGTTTTCTTTGCAATTTACTCCCACAAAATGCGGCCACGACCGGGAATCAAACCCGCGCCCTTGAGCTGAACCGCGCAACACCCAATATCTACCTGCCTGCAAAGCAGTGTTGAAGGATGCTATCGAGCAAACAAGTGAATACTCATCACAAAACAAACGGAACCTTAATGAATTTTTCCATAGTTGAAACAATTTTTAATTATCATTAAAAGATGTCACTCAAATACGAAGGACAGTTTAAAAATCGTCTAATTATTTTGTACAGCAAAGATATACACAGCTATAAAGTAAAGCACATTAGCTATTTTTAACATTTGTTTCCAGGGTAGTCTTCCTTCGGTGGAAGGCACTTTTCCCAGTGCATGGTTAACGTTACTTGTCCATTTCCCCAAGATGTGCCAGTCTTCATTCAGCGATAGGATCTTTGCTCAAGAAAAATTTTACAAAATAGTTCTTTCACCCCTGCAAGCCTATAGTGATAGAAGCCAGGAAGCTTATGAAGATTACGTTTGTATCCGCAATTTCGTAACCGTACCATGCTTAATTTTGTTCGTAAAGAAATGTGTCCAGAACTAATTACACGAGAGCCCGCGCCTTTTAGGGCAGCGGTTAAATGCGAGCCCTCAAAGGCCACTGGTCAACAATTACGGATCGCTGACCATAACGCTGAAACATTAAGTGTAGAAAAAGCTGCGGAGACATGACAGCTAACCAGCGTTAGAATGACTAATACAAGTGGACATTCAATTTATTTTATGTTAGGTGACATCACCACACTATCACAATACGAGTACAAGGCTCATCTTACAAACAGGAGCCTATAGAGTAACTTACAACGAAGTTGTTTTCTAGCGACTATGTGCGGACGTCGGCGCCTATACTGTCTGCACGTGCATTTCCTTGCTTCATCATGGGCCATTTTCCAGCAGCGATTCTAAAAAGTAATGATAAGTACTTCAAAAATGATTGATTGATATGTGGGGTTTAACGTCGAAAAACCACCATATGATTGTGAGAGACGCCGTGGCGATGGCCTCTTTAAATTTCGACCATCTGGTGTTCTTTAAACGGACACTAAAGTCAAATAACAATTTACGTCAGAGTGAAAGCTCAATGTATGACATTTAAAACGACAATATTGCCACGTTCCATTTCCCAAGTTTTTGTTATCGTCCCAAACACCACACGATTCTCAGCGCAAACCGCGCCTTCAGTTTTCTAGAAGGTTCCGGACTGTAGTAGATCATTTCGATAAGATCACGCCCACTGTGCGAACGGTACTTATTGATTGATTGATATGTGGGGTTTAACGTCCCAAAACCACCATATGATTATGAGAGACGCCGTAGAGGAGGGCTCCGGAAATTTCGACCACCTGGGAATCTTTAACGTGCACCCAAATCTGAGCACACGGGCCTACAACATTTCCGCCTCCATCGGAAATGCAGCCGCCGCAGCCGGGATTCAAACCCGCGCCCTGCGGGTCAGCAGCCGAGTACCTTAGCCACTAGACCACCGCGGCGGGGGAACGGTACAGATTGTTCTGGAAGCTACGCCACCGTCAGCGATAACGCTAGAACATTCGACGGCAAGAGTATAAATGCCGACGCGCTTCGCCGCTTGTCAGTTGTTGTTGATCGAAGGCCGACGCTGCGTTCGCCGCTATCAGTCCGAGACTGCTATCTGTGCAACACTACTGCTGTAATTGGACTTTCCGTTTACCGGGCACAGGTTCGCCCAAATAAACAGTTAAATCCCAACACGAAGTTTCCTGTCTTCGGCCACGTCACGACCCCGTGACATGTGGTGAAGGTGCTGCTTCGTTCATGTACCGGACGCCCCCGTCAAGCCGTGAACCCAGCCCCCATCGCGGAGAAGACACCGACGCCAACCAAGAGCAGCGAACAAGCCGCCGACAACAAGGTCTCCCACCGGAGTACGGCCTTCTACAAGACAAGGCGCGGAAGATCAAGACCATGACCTCGACTGCAGCGACAATGACAACCGGAGCGTCCCAGCCCGCGATCGTCATTCATCAACCCAGGGAACCACCAACGTTCCATGGCTCATCGTTTGAAGACCCGGCAACCTGGCTGGAAACATACGACCGCGTGGCCGCCCTCAACCACTGGGACAACGAAGAAAAGCTCCGTCGTGTGTACTTCTACCTGGAAGACACCGCAAAGACCTGGCTAGAGAATCGGGAGTCCACGCTCCGAACGTGGGATGTCTTCTGCGGCGCATTTCTGCAAACGTTCACGAGCGTCGCTCGCAAAGAGAGGGCCGCTGCTCTACTCGAGACCTGGGTTCAGCTACCAAATGAAAAGGTTGGAATTTTCACAGAGGAGCTGACCCGCCTATTCCGTCACGCTGACCCAGACATGCCTGAGGAAAAGAAAGTTCGTTTCCTCATGCGAGGGGTCAAACAGGAGCTCTTCGCGGGACTAATGAGGAATCCACCGAACACCGTCCAAGAATTTGTATCCGAGGCGACCACCATCGAAAAAAAATTGCCCGCAGCTTCCATCGGGGGAACACTGAGGAGGATGCGGAGCATATAATTGGTTAACGGGGTGTTAAAGTGCGACTTACTTGGGTCGATGGCTAAATTGGTTAACGTGGTTGTGAAATGGGGTGTTAAATTGCGACTTACTTGGTGTTAGGGATGCGGCGACCGCAGTCTGCGGGTAGCGGGGCCGATCGCCGTCGCTCCGTCGAGCCAAGGACCAGGGGAGAGCTTTGAGCAAACTTAACGGGTTTATTTACATCTTTACATGGAGTTGTCGAGATGACAGAAGAGAAGAGAAGAATCAGTGGTTTCACAAACCACGAGCGTGGTGGTTGAACTTTACTTAGTTCAGAGCGATGTCCAGCACTCTGCCGCGTCGTTTTATGCCCTGTCGGGCTCCTCCTCTACGAGTCGACCACCAATCACGCACACACAGGTGAGGGGGGCGAGCATGCAAGGTCCACGTGAACACTGCACTTTGGTGGCGCCAGCAGGGCTCTTCCTCGTCGAGAGTGCCCATGATCCTGGCCGCATACTTCAAAGGGTCCGCCGATTATGTTCGATCAATTAGCGGAGCGATCCGCGGCAGCCGCCGCGGTCTCTCCCAGGAAGACGCCGTCCCTGTTGTCCTCTTGGTGGCGTCGCGGCGTCTTGGCGACACTACGTCTCGTACTCCGGGACAATGCCTGGCGGGCTTAGGCAGTCAGCCGATCGGCTACTTGACAATGGATTAAAGAAGCGCCGATCTTTTGAGAGGTGCCCGGTTCGTGGAATCCTCTGGGGAGAGCCCTTTGACCAGCGCCATGGTCGTCTGCCGGTTAACGCGCTAACGATGCGTGACTGGCCCAGGCGGGAGATAGAGTGGCGGCTCCAAAACCCTCTTTGGCGACATTCCATCCCGTTGGCGCCGCTGTCAATCAGCAGGCGACGTCTCGTGGGGCCGGCCTTTGTTGCTTCCTCCGTCCAGACGTGGCGAGACTGACCTTTTTGCACTAATCCGGCGTGGCAAATGACTCGCTGGGTCAAGGCATAGCCCGATCGCTACAGCTCCTCCGCCGACGGGAAGATCTCGGACGTCGGGTAGTATCAGCTGCTCGACGGGAGAGATCACAGTAACCGCAGTCTCCCAACACCATTTAAACCACGAAGACCAACCGCTAGAACCAGCAAGCGCCGGCAATGAGTTTTCGGCAACCAGGCCGGTCTTTCAAATGTGCCACAATGCACCTACGCTTTTTTTTTTCTTTTAAATGGCAACCACACTAATACTCTTGCCAATAGCTAAAAATTTCGATTACTCCAAATACCCCTTAAAATCATTACGGAAAACGTCCCTCAACGTTCCGTATAACACGACGCTCAGCTAAAGAATTCAACTGATCCCTGAGCACATACAAAATAACAAAGGGTAATGCAATTTCGTATACTAACACGCTTATTTGCTGAATGTAGTTTCATGTCAGCCCATGTTTTTAAAGAACGCACAAGACTTTGCTGTGCGCTCTAGCCCGACATCTTACTCTCATCCAAAGAGCGCTAGCATACCTACACGCACCTAACCATAGGCGATATCTCTCTCACCTAGGTATCCTTAAACCCTCATCTGAACGTGAATTTTCTCAAGGAACAAACGCAAGGAACAATCACACTTGAGGTACACGTCAGGAGTGCGTAACAAAACAGGCGTTAATTTTGCGCCAAAACCCCTGTACCGAATGTTTCTCCCCCTGAGCATTTCGAAAATTGCTTTGTTTGGTTTTAGTCTAAAACCTTCCCAAACATTGCTCATTTACTCTATTGAAGACGGCATGCGATGCCGCGCTTAACTAAAGGGCACGAAGCATAGAAACTCCGGCGCCGCTCGACTACGCTACCGCGCTTTCAAAACTAGTGGGCGTACGAAATCTTCATTTGCGACTTGCGTGCTCGTATCTTAAAAAACTCCTTTCACGCAGTCGGTTGACTGATGCGGGCCACTGCTTTCTCATAACGCTGAACAATTCAACTCGAAATTTTGGCAAAGCTTACACGCAAACAAAATCTAGAGGGAAGAAAAAAGTGTCCAAGCAAACTAGCTGTGGAGATGACACAGGAACACCACTTTAAAACCAAATATAACCAAACAAGTATGTTTCAAAATAAACTCCTGTGTCCGACTCTCCCGTTTACAGCCGTCGCTCCCCTTTCAGCCGTACACGCGGCGGTCGTGGACTTCGACTCTGAAAACGCGCGAGACAACCACGTGCACGAGCAACAAGCTGAACTGCAGCGTTCCGCCTCATTCGCGATTTTGGCGGTCTTCTATCAGTTCGGCGTAGGAGACCGGAGCGATGCGTGGGACAGAGTGGCCATGCTTTCTTTGGGCTAGCTCGCGTGTGGTGCTTAGCTATTGTGGCTTTTCCTTTTCCTCTAGGACCCCTTCTACAATCCCGTTCCCGCAAAGCTTTAAATCTCCGGCGTACATTCCGTCGCGGGGATGCGCGCTGGGGCCTACCCTTCCGCCGTTGGAACCTTACTTTACGCCACAAAGGACCTTTCTTTGAACTGGCTGGTAACCTACTCTTGGGCCGCTCGCCCGGCTGATGGCCCCCTCTTTCACCCCTTCGCTTTGTCGCTCGCGTACGCCTCTCTCGTTTCCGGCGACGTCTGCCACCGACCTGTCCTGCACCGCTTGTAAATTCGTTGCAGGTTGAGTTATCAATGGTTTTACCGCTCAAGGGTGCCTCTGCACCACCTGCCACAGTGTTTCGGCACTTTGATTTCTTGGCTCTGTCGCCCTGTCTGGCCGATTCACCTGTGCTAACGCTGTACTCAGGTGCGCCCTGAAACGTTCTGTGGATAGAACGGAAAGACCGGCGCCTCTCCACGCAATTCCATTCGCGAACCCGCTTTCCTCTTACCTTTCGTCCGGTTGCTCGGACGCATGCAATGTAATTTTGACGCTGCTGCAAAGCTCCTATTTGCTACGCTGACAGGTTTTGCGCCTTCTTTTACACGCGTAGTCTTTCTCGCGGATTTGCGACGTCTCTTTCGTCTGCGCCGCTTTTTGCGTGTCGCTTCCGAGCCTCCCGATCGCATCTCACACTCGTGAACCCTCTCACAGCTTTCGTCAGCTGTCTCAGTCGCGCGGTCTAAATGATTTTCGACCTGGTCGTCTTTATTCTCACCCTCCAGACCGGCGGACTGGTTAACACACTTAGGAACAATGCAGCTGCTTGCCTTCGAAAAATCTTGCTCGCATTCCTGAGAGCTGTCTGCAACTGCACTGATACTATTCTCTACGCTCGCTGCTTCTGGGCCTTCTCCGTTGTTCTTGCCTACTTCGACCTCATTTGCAAGATCCACCGTCGCGACAAACCCAGTTGAGGTCTGTACCAGCTTTTCTACAGCTATCCTAGCTGTTTCGCTAGCATTTAACTGGCACAGTACCTCGTCGCACTCGCTCTGGCCTTCGTCGGCCTCTCTACCCACTGCAGCATCTTTAGCAGCACTCAAACTTGATTCGCCTTTGAATCCGCTGCTATGTTCACACGGGCTAGCCTTCTCTAAAGCTCTGGGCTGCCCCTCGCACTTCTCGTGCGCTACACTTGCGGATGGCTGAATCTTCCACCGCGTGGCCTCGACTTTTTGTTCCGACAGTTCAATCTCTAGACTGAGTGCTCGCTCAAGCTCTTCACCTCGCTCCCGTTTTTCTACCTCCCATTTGCGCTCACTATTCACCTTTGTGCTATGAGAGACACGCGGACCTCTCTCAGGCTTGGTTTTAATACCAGCACACCGTCGCGCGTTCTTCAACGGAGCGTTCGTGAGCTTGTACTCCATTTGCTTTCTGTCAGCTCTAATGCCGAAGCACCGCAGTAAGGCTGCCTTAGCTACATTGTAACTGTTGAACTCGTCCTCGGAAAGGTACCCTATTCTACCAATTAAGTCGCATGGAAAGACACTCAATAAGGCGAAAGACCAATAGTCTTCGTCGAGCCCTAGGTCTGTGCAAACATTCTCGTAAGAGGTTAGGTAACTCTCTATATCCTCGCCCTCTTCGAATGCATGGATCCTCGAATTTACTTGAGACCATCTAAGGCACTGTATTGATCTTCTTGTCTCTTCCAGCTTTACCTTTAGGGTTTCCTTCCACTGTTCTCTCTCTTGCTCTCGCCTTTCCTGACGCTTTTTCTCGCGCTCCTGTTCCTGTTGCCTTTGAATCTCGTTCCACGTTTCTTTAATTTCTTCACTGGTCAGATTCAAGCCCTCGATAGCGCCAACAATTGCGTGTTTCTTCATCCCCGTATCTACTTCCGCTCCCAGCTCCTCCCCCAGAATCAGGAGCTGATTCTTCAACAAACGCTTCCAATCCATGACAGAGAACTAGTGTGGTGCAGCTCACTCTCTACCCAGAAGTTCCGTAAACAACTGCTTCTGTGGTAGCCTCTACCAGCGAAAAGATTGCACTTCTATCTTATCAGCCTGGCAACCAAAAACCAAAGCCAGCACTCACCAGTCTCTCAGGAGGCGTGGGTTCGAATCCCACCGCTGCCACCAGTTGTTAGGGATGCGGCGACCGCAGTCTGCGGGTAGCGGGGCCGATCGCCGTCGCTCCGTCGAGCCAAGGACCAGGGGAGAGCTTTGAGCAAACTTAACGGGTTTATTTACATCTTTACATGGAGTTGTCGAGATGACAGAAGAGAAGAGAAGAATCAGTGGTTTCACAAACCACGAGCGTGGTGGTTGAACTTTACTTAGTTCAGAGCGATGTCCAGCACTCTGCCGCGTCGTTTTATGCCCTGTCGGGCTCCTCCTCTACGAGTCGACCACCAATCACGCACACACAGGTGAGGGGGGCGAGCATGCAAGGTCCACGTGAACACTGCACTTTGGTGGCGCCAGCAGGGCTCTTCCTCGTCGAGAGTGCCCATGATCCTGGCCGCATACTTCAAAGGGTCCGCCGATTATGTTCGATCAATTAGCGGAGCGATCCGCGGCAGCCGCCGCGGTCTCCCCCAGGAAGACGCCGTCCCTGTTGTCCTCTTGGTGGCGTCGCGGCGTCTTGGCGACACTACGTCTCGTACTCCGGGACAATGCCTGGCGGGCTTAGGCAGTCAGCCGATCGGCTACTTGACAATGGATTAAAGAAGCGCCGATCTTTTGAGAGGTGCCCGGTTCGTGGAATCCTCTGGGGAGAGCCCTTTGACCAGCGCCATGGTCGTCTGCCGGTTAACGCGCTAACGATGCGTGACTGGCCCAGGCGGGAGATAGAGTGGCGGCTCCAAAACCCTCTTTGGCGACATTCCATCCCGTTGGCGCCGCTGTCAATCAGCAGGCGACGTCTCGTGGGGCCGGCCTTTGTTGCTTCCTCCGTCCAGACGTGGCGAGACTGACCTTTTTGCACTAATCCGGCGTGGCAAATGACTCGCTGGGTCAAGGCATAGCCCGATCGCTACATTGGGTCGATGGCTAAATTGGTTAACGTGGTTGTAGGAGGGGGTGTTAAATGAGTGAACACGTACACACGTATGCGAAAGGACGGCGCTGGTCGAAGGGACGTTGATCATTGTGTTTGTGGATTCGTTGGAATTCATTTCACCGCGACCTTGGACGTCGACGCGCCGTACAAACCAACCGACGAGCGGCAACTGAGCGAGCGAGCGCCGACCTGTGCGACGAACTACCGAAGATCCTCCGACGACGACGACGCCGCGACGGAGCTTTCCGAACACAACGCCACCCAGGCAAAGCCCTGACGGCGAAAGCTCACTTACCGAAGGTGGCCTGACGACGCAACATGGAAGCAGCGGAACAAGCCGACGCAGCCGTGACCCGACGCCACGCCCTAACTGTAATGCGAGACGGCGAACTAGCGACCTCGACGTTCTTATCGACGGCCACAGTGTGACCGCTCTCGTCGATACTGGAGCCGACTATTCTGTCATCAGTGGGTCGTTCGCCGCGAAGTTAAAGAAAGTTAGGACAGCTTGGAAAGGCCCTGAAATCCACACAGCTGGAGGTCATTTCGTAACGCCTGCAGGAATCTTCACAGCGAGAGTCACCATTAACGGCCGTATTTATCCTACAGACTTCATAGTCCTACAGCGTTGCTCGAGAGATGTCATCCTTGGCATGGACTTCTTATGCCTCCATGGTGCTGTCATCAACCTAAAAACAAAGTCGATAACGTTATCCACAGAAGAAGCACTACCGCCGCGCACGCCGTCAGGACACCATGCCTTGAATGTGCTGGAAGAAGAAGTCACAATTCCGCCTCGCTCAAGCGTCATTATTTCTGTCGGCGCTCCTAAATCACCCGACTTGGAAGGTGTCGTTGAAGGCAGTCAGCATCTGTTGGTCACCCGAAGTATTTGCGTCGCAAGAGAAATTGCAGAGCTGCGGGGAGGCAAAGCAACGGTTATGCTCACGAATTTCAGCAATGAGTACAAACATGTGAACAAAGGAACAACGGTCGCATACATCGAAGAAATTGTCGAAGCCACCAGTGCTTTCGCCCTCGCCGATTCTGCGGAACCTGCTCAGAGGAACCAAGCCCCTCCCATAGCTTTCGACGTCAATCCCAGACTTCCGAACGATAAGCGAGAACAGCTCAAGGCCTTGCTCCTGCAATACGAAGATTGCTTTTCGTCGTCATCAAAAATTCGGCAGACCCCAATCACGAAACATCGCATCATAACCGAAGAAAATGCCAGACCACTCCGTCAGAGTCCGTACAGAGTTTCGACGCGAGAACGTGAGGCCATGAAGAGACAAGTTGATGAAATGCTGCGGGATGACATTATCCAGCCATCCAAGAGTCCATGGGCATCCCCCGTGGTGTTAGTGAAGAAAAAGGATGGGACCCTACGTTTCTGCGTCGATTATCGCCGCCTGAACAAAATCACAAGAAAGGACGTGTATCTTCTCCCACGAATAGACGACGCACTTGATCAGCTCCATAACGCCAAGTACTTTTCGTCAATGGACCTCAAGACTGGCTATTGGCAAATCGAAGTCGACGAAAGAGACCGAGAGAAGACGGCGTTTATAACACCGGACGGCCTCTTCGAGTTTAAGGTGATGCCCTTCGGCCTTTGCTCAGCGCCTGCAACTTTTCAACGCGTTATGGATACAGTACTGGCAGGATTGAAGTGGCAGACTTGCCTTGTGTACTTGGACGACGTCGTCGTGTTTTCCTCGAGTTTCGACGAGCATCTTCGGCGCCTTGAAGCTGTACTTCAAGCCATCAAGACTTCCGGACTCACACTGAAGTCAGAAAAGTGCAGATTTGCGTATGAGGAGCTCTTGTTTCTGGGGCACGTTATCAGCAAGTCTGGAGTTCGTCCCGATCCACGGAAAACAGCCGCCATCGCCGACTTCCCACCGCCCACTGACAAGAAAGCCGTGCGCCGATTTCTGGGCCTGTGTGCCTATTATAGGCAGTTCGTGAAAACCTTCGCCCGCATCGCCGATCCTCTCACTAACCTTACCAAGGCCGACGTGGAGTTCAAGTGGGAAACGCCGCAGGAACACGCTTTCCAGGAGCTTAAACATCGCCTCCAGACGCCTCCGTTACTTGCCCGTTTCGACGAATTCGCCGAGACAGAAATACATACTGACGCAAGCAGCGTAGGTCTTGGCGCCGTTCTTGTGCAGAGGGCTGACGGACTTGAAAGGGTTATTAGTTACGCCAGCCGATCGCTATCCAAAGCAGAAGCAAATTATTCCACAACAGAAAAGGAGTGCCTCGCCATCATCTGGGCTACGTCAAAATTTCGCCCCTACCTCTACGGCAGGCCCTTCAAAGTTGTGAGCGATCACCACGCATTGTGTTGGCTAGCCACCTTGAAGGACCCTTCAGGTCGCCTCGCACGATGGAGCCTGAGACTTCAAGAATATGACATTACTGTCATTTAAAGTCCGGCAAAAAACACTCCGACGCCGACTGTCTCTCTCGTGCTCCTGTAGACCAACCGCTACCCGACGACCCGGATGACGACTACTTCTTAGGAACGATAACTACCGACGACTTCGCTGAACGACAGAGGGCCGACCCGGAACTTAAGGCCCTAATAGAATACCTCGAAGGCCGGACCGCCGAAGTCCCGAAGGTATTCAAGCACGCACTTGCGTCGTTCTTTCTACGAAACAGTCTTATACAAAAGAAAAACTTTTCACCGCTTGGAACTAAGTACCTCCTTGTGGTGCCTTCAGCTCTGCGACCAGAACTCCTGCAGGCCCTGCACGACGATCCGACGGCAGGGCACCTCGGTGTTTCTCGCACGCTCGCGAGGATACAAGAAAGGTACTACTGGCCACGTCTTACCACCGACGTCACTCGTTATGTGAGAACATGCCGGGACTGTCAGCGACGCAAGACACCGCCGACAAGGACAGCGGGACTTCTGCAGCCAATTGATCCACCTTGCCGACCTTCCCAGCAGATTGGTATGGACCTACTGGGGCCGTTCCCGACGTCGGCTTTCGGAAACAAGTGGATCGTGGTAGCTACCGACTACCTCACCCGCTACGCCAAAACAAAAGCCCTGCCAAAAGGCAGTGCATCCGAGGTAGCTAAGTTCTTCGTCGAAAATATCGTCCTACGTCACGGCGCCCCGGAGGTCCTTATCACCGACAGAGGAACGGCATTCACTGCCGACTTAACTCAAGCGATCTTGGCATACAGCCAAACAAACCACCGCCGGACGACAGCGTACCACCCACAGACCAACGGCCTCACCGAGCGGCTTAACAAGACAATCGCCGACATGCTGTCAATGTACGTCGATGTCGAACACAAGACGTGGGACGCCATTCTTCCGTATGTGACCTTCGCATACAACACGGCGGTGCAGGAGACGACGCAGATATCTCCATACAAATTGGTCTACGGAAGGAGCCCGGCAACGACGCTCGATGCCATGTTACCCAACGTCACCGACGAAGAAGGTACTCGATGTGAGCGAGTACCTTCAACGCGCCGAAGAAGCCTGACAACTTGCGCGTCTCCGTATCAAGAATCAACAGACGACCGACAGCCACCGTTACAACCTTCGACGACGCTTCGTGGAATACCAGCCCGGTGAACGTGTTTGGGTGTGGACGCCGATACGCCGACGTGGACTAAGTGAAAAGCTTCTGCGATGGTACTTCGGACCGTACAGGGTGGTTCGACGTCTCGGCCCACTTGATTACGAGGTTGTCCCCAACGGCATCACGAACTCTCAACGACGCCGATCGCGACCTGAAGTCGTCCATGTCACGCGCCTCAAGCCGTTTCATGCGCGTTAAGAAACTGAACCAGTGTTTTTTTTGTATTATTGTTGTATCGGAATTTATTCGTTGTATTTTCTTGCATTATTATTGTACTTTCATCTTTAGTTAAAGCATCGGGACGATGCCTTTTTTTCAGAGGGGGGCAATGCCACGTTCCATTTCCCAAGTTTTTGTTATCGTCCCAAAACACCACACGATTCTCAGCGCAAACCGCGCCTTCAGTTTTCTAGAAGATTCCGGACTATAGTAGATCATTTGGATAAGATCACGCCCACTGTGCGAACGGTACAGATTGTTCTGGAAGCTACGCCACCGCCAGCGATAACGCTAGAACATTCGACGGCAAGAGTATAAATGCCGACGCGCTTCGCCGCTTGTCAGTTGTTGTTGATCGAAGGCCGACGCTGCGTTCGCCGCTATCAGTCCGAGACTGCTATCTGTGCAACACTACTGTTGTAATTGGACTTTCCGTTTACCGGGCACAGGTTCGCCCAAATAAACAGTTAAATCCCAACACGAAGTTTCCTGTCTTCGGCCACGTCACGACCCCGTGACAATATTATCAACAGCAGTGTCCTACTTACCGAGAAATTAAGGTAAATGCACAAGAACACAAGCGCCACAGTAGTAGGACATTTTCAAAATGATCCCGATGACATCAGACGGACCGCCCACAATTAATCACTAGTAATCGATCTAACTGCACTAAATAAAGAACCGTCCGTGCATCAAGAGACGCAAAAAAATGCTGCTTTTTCTTTTCTGTTTGGTTCATGAAAAAAAAAGAACCACCGGACGTTACTATGGGGAATGGCGCGAGTGTCATCTAGTGGGGCGCAGTTGAAATCAATGGTCGTTGGTGCTGTGGCTTCAGCTGCTTTCGATTTGCTACTACTAGCTCAGTAAAGCCGGGCAACGTTGTGCACGGCAACAGTGACGCGAGTTTGTCCGGTTCATGGAGGAAGGAAAAATCTTTCCTTGGTCCGGTCAGTCCTCTTCTTGGGGCGGGTAATTTATAGTGTGCTAACCCGATGCGGACCACTAAAACGTGATTTTATTTCAAAATAGACCCTTCCTTGGCCCAAATGTAACACTCGGAGGTTTCTGGACCGCTACTTGAACAATTAACGTCGACTTAGTTCTTGCCTTTAGTGTCCCTTTATCCTACACCTATATCTAAGCACACATGCCTACAGCATTTTGGTCTCCATCGAAAATGCAACCACCGCAGCCGGGATTCGACCCCGCGACCTGTGGGTCAGCAGCCGAGTACCCTGGCCACTAGACCACCACGACGGGGCCTTCAGAAACCATAGAGCGTTAGACGTTAAAGAGACAACACGAAGACTAGCACTTAACTGAAATAAGACTATTTTTGCAGATCCCGAGTATATATATATAAACACGCTTTTCTAACCTAGAAGACCCAACAACTGGGGCTAAGGAAGCAAGACAATTTGACACCTGTTAACTTGATAATAAAAAAATATTAGTTTGTACCTATTGCAGTTTGAAATGAGTGTTTATATATGTGTAGTAAAGTACGCGTTCGTCCTGTCTCCGTATTATCTCGTGTTCGTCTATAGTGCACTATGGTTTTCGAAGTACGATGACCCACCAAACCACGCACGTACTTATTTCTGAATAAAGAAAGGCTTTGGTCGCGAAACACTTTCCCGTCATGCTGGAGTTACGGATCGAAATTTCGAAAATTCCTCACGCAGATATGCAGCGCCATCAAGGCGGGCGGCTGGACAACAATGATGGACAAGAGAGCGGGCGTGTACGCCTACTCGGGTGACCAGTGGGTCTGCTTCGACGGGCCCCGGTCGCTGACGCGCAAGGCGCGGTTCGCCCTGCAGATGGGGCTCGCCGGACTTATGGCCTCCGACGTGAGCATGGACGACTTCAGGGGAGAGTGCGGTCGCAAGAGTCCTCTGCTCAACGCCGTCCACAGAGCCTTATATCCCGAAAAAGCGACGGCCCTTGCGAAGGGCTGACTAAAGTGGCATTAGAGAGTTTTAGTACTGCGGAAGGGTGCTACGTACGCATCACGCAAGCGCCTTGCGTTACGTGGCGTCGTTTGCCACTTATGGGCTTTTAGTACGCCGTAGTACCCGCGTACGCAGCGAGCGTGAAGCGTGTTGCGCCATCTGGTAGATAAAAATAGAAGCACGTGTTGTTGACAGCCAATGTGAGCCAATCCAAGTGTTATAGCCAGATTATGGCCATATTTTAAGCCACAGAGCCGGTCGGTGCTTGCCTTCGATGCCGCCATTTTGCAAAACGAAGTCTCGCGCTGTCGCGAACTTGTTCGAGAGCGGCGCGATCACCTCATACGTACGCACTAACGCATCTCATGCGTGCGTACGTAGCGGCTGCGTACGTAACGCGATACGTGCGCGTTGCGGTCTGCACATGCGCACTACGCAGAACGTGGCGTCCTTACGTACGCAACGCCGCCACGTACGCAGTACTAAAACTCTCTAATGACACCTGTGAACACCCGTCTACTGAACAAGGGCAAGAGTGTGACGTGTTCGACGCGCGGGCCATGCAGCAAACGCAGCTGATCCACGCAAAAATTGACGCCACATTGCCGAACTCCATTCACGAGTCGATGTGCATGTGGCCCGGTCGGCACCTGGCGTACTTGCGTGGTATGCCGATCCGGCCGCGTCGGCGTTGTGACACCGAGCAATTTTCCGGGTTAGGCCGGTAAGGTGCTGCAGTCGCTACACAAGCTGTGAAACGTATAAATTATGCTGTCGAGAATTGTACCGTTTCCTTTGTGCTCCTTTCTTATCAACGTTACTAATATCTGAGGTCTTATGTGCCAAAATCGCGAAGTAATTTATTTTGAGGCACGCCTACAGTGGAGAACGCCGGAAATTTTCGCCATCCGGTGTTCATTGAAGTGGTCATGGCACCGAATTTCAGACCACAATCTTTGTAGAAGTTTACTTTTCGCGTTTACAAACAAGCTGACGAAATTTCGGCGCATTCCAACGAACACTTCATTCATTATTGAATATTGTTATAATGACGTGAATGGTCTGAGAGCCGAGCAACACTGACGCACTCGGGACCGATTGTGTTTTTATTTTTGCGCTTTACCTACCATATTTTAATACTATACTGCGCTCTATAACTAACCACCACATTGGTACGAGAGTAAGTGGTAGACAGAATTGACGTAGAGAAATTCTTAATCGAGCCCAGATCTAAGTTGTATTGCACTAAAACACCGTTAGAAAATATTATGAAATGGCCTGCCAAACATGCAGCATTCTACGCGAAATTCCCACGTCAAGTGAAAAAAAAAGAATAATGTTTTTCACCCTCTAAGAAAAATATGATGCTGCAGACGACAAACAATAGCGCTACTTTAACGTAACAAAACACGTAGTAGAAAACTATAAACAACAGAAGCACAAGCAGATATGTACAGTACATACTCACGCATTGCGCCGCCGCGGTGGTCTAGTGGCTAAGTTAAGGCTGGTGCACACCGGCGACTAGCAGCGGTCGCGCGACCATTTGCGACTGGTCGCAAACAGTCGCGAACGGTCGCAAAGCGACTGCTTTGGCTAGTCGCTTCCTGACAGAGTTTTCAGTCATGCGACTGCAGTCGCAAAGCTGCTGGAACCAATCAGCGATGCTCAATTTTTGTTTGTTTTTTCATTGCACTGGCGAGAACAGATAAAATCAAGAATAGCGGCGCGCTCGGTTTGCTCCGCTCACTCAGCTGCCGGCGATCAGCTGATCGGCGCAGAGTTCTCACTGATAACGAGATCCGGACATGACTCTCCGATTTTGCACTTCCGGTCGCTCGCATGCAGCCTCTGCCGGTCGCTTTTTGGTCGCCAGTCGCAAATGGTCACGCGACCGCTGCTAGTCGCCGGTGTGCACCAGCCTTTAAACCCCACATATCAATCAATCATACTAACGTATTGAAATAAGACACTGGGAAAGCATGGCGCAGCTCCTGGGTGCTCATGTGTAGCCAAGGTGCTGCACTGTGGCATAGATTGAGGGGCGGGAACATTTACGGATCGGGATTGCCGCTTCCGGTCACCGACGAGTCGAACTGTAGTTTTACGATGTGCACTCAGCCAGCGCCGCGCTGCTATTGGCTGGCGCGCCTTCGCTTGCCGACCGACATGAGTGACCAGTGCCGACTATGTATACTGATCATGCAGCGCGATTAGACGACGCTATCGTTCTGCGACTTTCGTTAACGCGACACGCATGCTCTGTAGTAAGTGAGTGATTGTGATTACGAGTCTTCGTAGACACGATAACGCCGGCACAAAATCACAGGAAGTTTATTTTGTGATTTTTGACACAACAACAGAAAAAAAAAAGAAAAACACTCACAGACCTGCCTTCTTGCGGCATGAAAACAATGTCTTGTAATTTCGTTGCTTCGCACTGAGCAGCGAATTCCGCCGCCATTTGCGTGTCAAACTTTCGTAGAGGCTATATCGGCCGAAAAAGAATGCGCAAGCTTCTGTCATCCTTCCTCGACGGCAGCCAACAGGTTGTCGGACACCAATTCTACTTATCGTATCAATGTCGCACGAAGACGGGCCTGGGACTGCATTCTTTTTTTTTTGTCGTCACAGAAAGCACGAAATAAACTCACTACGCTTTTTGTGCAGATGTTTGTGCTTATCGTGTCTGCGAACGTAACGGCTCAATCTTTCAGTCGAATCACGTTTCTTGCAGAGCATTTGCGCATGTTGCAGCCTACCAGCGCTACGCTGGCAGTGTGCACATGGTAAACTACAGACAAACTCGCCGGTGACACTGAAGTGGCAATCCTGATCCGTAGATGTTCTCCCCCTCACAATACCACAATGCAATACCTTGCTTCCACAAGCTGCGCTAACTGTTCCTGCGGCAACGCGCTCCGAGTCTGCTATTTCAAGAAGGCCACGCGGCCTTATAGGGTTGGGGGGAAGGAGGGATAAAAAGAATAGAAGGAAATAGATGAAGAAATAGACAGGCAAGGGACGGAAAAAAGAAGGAGATAGGAAAGTGGGGATCCGGTCGAAGCAGTCCAAGGGCGGGGTGCCACAATGCGAGAGCTGCACGGCGTCAGGAGACCGCGGAGGGCGAACCAGTCGGCGGGAGCTACGCTGGCGTCGGAGATCGCGAGGGCACAACCGTCCAGCTTGAAATCCTGCGAGCGAATCCGTTCGCTAGTCACCGGAAGTGGCAATCCTGATAGATGTTCTCCCCCTCACAATACCACAAAATGCAACACCTTGCTTCCATCACAAGCTGCGCTACCTGTACCTGCGGCAACGCGTTCCGAGCCTGCGATTTCAATCCGTGAGTACTGTACGAAGCAAATCACATTACCATGAAGTTACCGCGTTCTGACGTGGTTCCAGGAGGCGTGCTCGTTCTTAACTGACTGAATGCATCTCTAGACGATGTTGCTGAGCCAGCTGAGGGTTGCGCGAACTTGTTCGGCGCAATCGCGCTAAGGAGAGCCAGCCCATACAAGAGTCTAGCCGCACAACCCCCAAATGACTTAATCCGAAAAGCCAAAGCAAAATCTATTTACATTAAGAGGTGGTCCGCAACCAACAAAAGCAGAAAACTTCGTTGGACGAGTTAGAGTGCTAACGCGCTCAGAATAAGCTACGCAGCGGCAGCGCGTGGCGCATTGGTGGGTTGCGCAGTTGCACCGACCGTGACATCTTTTCGGGTTATTGGGAGAGGGTTAGGCTGTTCCTGCAACTACGCATTTTGCTTTCAAGATCGCCCTGATTTTGTGCTGCAGTAATATCTGCTCGTAAAATTGAAACTTCAAGGGCGAAAGCTAGCAAGTCGACGCAGTGCGACTTCGCAGCTTACAAAACTCTCCCCCAAAGGCTATACTCGAGGAACACTTTCTGTTGCAATCAAGGGCAGGCTACAAAGCCAATAGTGGGCGTGTGCCGCCACTGTATAGAATATAGTGCCACAAATGCACCCGTGTTTTCCACGTGAAAATAATGAAAAAGAACAACACTTTTTTCTACCAGATGCTGGTTATAAAGAGACGTACGCTGCACGAACCGAGGAGATATTCATATTTGTTGCTGCGTTTTTTGCGCGTCTGAAA
The DNA here is from genome assembly GCA_013436015.1 of Rhipicephalus annulatus. Lineage (NCBI taxonomy): Eukaryota > Metazoa > Arthropoda > Arachnida > Ixodida > Ixodidae > Rhipicephalus > Rhipicephalus annulatus. Next base: position 143,923 of record WOVY01001250.1, read on the forward strand.
ACGTCCCGTGTTTTACGTTCACGTCACAGTCAAAATGGCGTCTTCGTCTTGAGGTGAACGCGCGTCACCATCCAGCTATGGCGACGACTCGCCGAAGGAGCTGGTGTCAAGTTTCGATCGCGAATGGCCGTGCAAGCAGACGCGTCAAATTGTGGGCAATGCTATAGATTACTTGAGCACGGCCGTCATTTGCTCGAAACGCGAGCCGAACCGCACTACTTCGCGGAGGAGTACAGAGACAGTAGCTCCGCCTCTGTCGCTTTCCCTTCATTGCCGCAGAAAGTTGTCGCCGTTCCCTGTACGAATACAACACCGACCGAGGAACCTTAGAAATGGGACGCCAACGACTGTGCGCCTGATCTCGCTGTTGGCTTTCATGAAGGTGGGTGGCGGGGTGGGGAGTGAGTGGGGTGAGCGCCTGTGCGGGAAGCGCGGGAACGGCAAAGGGCCGTTCCGCGCGCTTTCCGCACATCCGCAACGCACGTGCTGGGACCCCTGCCGCACGCAAGCGGAGTACAAATGAGCCAATTGGCGACGCTTCGGAGGGTGGAAGAGCATCGCCCATTGGCTTGTTTGTCCCTCCGCTTGCGTGCGGTAGGATTCCCGGCACGTGCATTGCGGCTGTGCGGGAAGCGCGCGGAACGGCCCCAAACGTGTGGGTGCAGCGCACGCGGCGCTGCGCGAGCCATAAGCGGCCGCGCATGCGCTCTCCCTGCACCAGGAGCGCGCACCTGTTGTTTTGCTCGGTGCGCTTGTCGGCTGCAGGAGAAGAGCTTGGGTGTGGACGGCAGTTTGCGGGCCTGAGGAGCTTCGTTCCTAATAACTCTAAAATATGCTGTTATCGGTGCCACTCAACAACCTTGCAGTGTGCTTGGCCACGCACTCACGTGGCGTAGCTCGCGTGCGATTGTACGTTCATTAACTGCTTCTCTGTGCAAAAGAACGAAATTAAAGAAAAAAATGCTCTATCAAATGTCCCTTCTTATGGTTGTGTTCTTTCCCACCACCAAAACAATTATTAACAAAGCATGCACGGCATCGGCTGGGTATTGCGGCAAGCGGCGGTACAGGGCTAGCTTTTACTGCCCAAGTTCAGCGTGCATGGTGCTTTTCGCCGTCTAAAAGATTCAGTTATTCCTCATTATCTTCGCTTATTTTGTACCAGCCATATGATTGGGCAAGACGGCACGAGAAACACGCAAAAGTAGAATGCGCTTTTTCTGGATCTGTTGTATTAAATCACTTTAACATGTAGCGCGTAACGTCGCCTACGCTTACACTGCATTTTCGGAAACCAACCTGTTAACTCCTGTCTGCAAATGTGTACGCTTTCTGCGCGCGCTTTGGTTTCGGTTTCACCAGAGAACTTGATCATATTTCACGTAACAACCTTCAGAAGCAGCTTTTTTCACAATACTAGAGCGATTCTCAAGCAAGAATGATTTCTATTCTGCCAAGTGATCCCACCTTTTGTCTTCTCTAATTAAAACGTTAAATATCAATTTACTAAATCACTGCCGGCATTGACTCCTTCCGTTTGCGTAATATATGGTTGTCATTAAAAAACAATCATGAAGAAAGCAAAGAAACAATGCGTTCATCTACCTCCGATACATGTCACGAAATCCATTGTGAGTGTGTATACATATAAACTCACAATCACCGTCTGCACAAGACTACGTACTCTATAATGGACAAAAAAAGACAAAACGATCAAGTGCTTCTCACAGCGGTCTGCATTTCAGACTCTGGTTTTCCGGCGACAAACATGAGAAGTAAAACAGTTCCTGGAATGTGACATCGGGTGCCTATCGGCCGCCATAATCGTCAGAATCCTGCGTAGGCGTAACACTGCCTTCTAAACAATGAGGAGACAGATCCGACTGACTAACAATAGGGAGCACGCTTCACTAATGCTCTCTCTTGGGTGATCGAGTGAGGGCGGTCGGCGGCCCTTTCCACTCGCTTAAGCATATAGAGTTTCCTACAATATTTACTCGAGGGAACTCTCTGGCGCTGCGATCATTCGGCCGTCACGGGAACGGAGGGTAGCACACGGATTTACCTAGTCTTCGTGCTTGCGGATTCGAACGCAGTTGGGGATTTTGTGTATTGCTGCGCATTGGCGCTTGTTTTGAATAAAAAAAATGGACAGTTGTGATGAACTTCGTGAGCCGATTCTAATTAGTCAGTCCCAAATGGTCAACGTGGTGAAGCTGAAAGTTTGTTGTACTACGCTTTGCGACAAAGCGGCCATAGGTCATCATCATAATCATCATCATCATCATAATCCTGATTACGTCCAGTGCAGGACAAAGACCTCTCCCATGTTCCGCCAGTCAACTCGGTCCTGTGCTTGCTACTGCCATTTTATACCCGCAAACTTCTTAATCTCATCTGCCCATTTAACCTGCTGTCTCCCCCTAACCCGCTTGCCTTCTCTGAGAATCCAGTTTGTTACCCTTAATGACCAGCGGTCATCCTGTCTACGTGCTACAAGCCCATCCCATAGGTCATAGGTCACACGGAGCCGAAATAACGAAGGTCAGACAAATCTGCGTACGACCCATTACTCCCATGCTGGCTGAAGCGCCAAGCGTTGCATCTTCCATAGACACTAGCGGCAGAGTTCACTCTAGTGGACTTAATCGAAACTCCGTGACTTGTGCCTCAGCGTTGTTCCTTGCCACACTCTCTCGCGCACTCAAAGTCGAACCGAGTTATTGCTGTTCTGCAGCGCCGAAGTGTCAATGCCTGCAGCTCGTGCCATAGCGCCAAAAATGGAACTGGGTTTCGCGGCGAGCTCCGCTGCGGTGCCGAATTCAGCGACGCGTCCTTCGCTCATCGCCAGGATCCTGCACAGAAACAAGCCGGTATAAGGACGAGCAAGCATTGTGACCATCGTGACTAAAATTCGGGCAAATTTGACCGAAATTCGACCATATAATTTGGTTTATGTCGCTTAATCCGACAGCACGCACAAACAAGCTGGCGAGATTTCAGGTCATTTTGTAGATCGCTCAATGCATAATTGAATGTTTTGTAAACACAAAAGTGGCAAGCTGTGGTCACGTAACATGAAATAGTCTACATCTATAGAGCTACAGAAGTACTTTCAGATGTCCAGAGCCAACTTGTTGAAGAAGACTGAGTTCACGTACAGTTGGTTGCGAGTTGGTTGAAGACGTGTACATTGCGTTTCACTTGGTACCGAAGCTGTTTTCGGGTGACACTTTTCGCCAGAATACCTGTCGATTTCGCTGCGACTACCTTCCAATGGTGATTTCTACGATAAGGCTTCTAGCACTTCATCATCCTCAGCAGCAGCCCGATTACAACTCCTGCACGCAGGGCAAAGGTTACACCAATCAAGATGGCAGTGTGCTTGCTGCTGCCACGTTAAAACCGCAAACTATACCTAACTTTCAGCACACAGAAAGGGGAAAAAAAAGGAAGGACGAAAATCCCGTTCGAGAATCGTCACAGCCAAAGTTTGAGTCCAAGTACGTTGCACGTTCCCGGCCTCACCTGTCGCAGTGCAGCACCGTGTTCAAACGATGCGCGATCGTGAGCACGGTGCAGCGGGAAAATCCCTGTTGCAGTGTTTTCTGCACCAGCCTGTCCGTGTCGCCGTCCATGCGCGACGTGGCCTCGTCCAGCAGAAGGACGCGCGGCCGCCGAAGAAGGGCCCGCGCCAGGCACAACAGTTGCCGCTGACCAGCGCTGCGTCGCACCATTCGATCAGTAGATTGCGCAGACACTCGGGCACTGATTGATTGATTGATTGATTGATTGATTGATTTGATTTATACATTGCGAGGAATCCCCCCTTCTGGTTCGCTCTCAAGCTCAAGTTCCATCTCAACCAAAATTTATATCAAAGGAAAGCAACTTTAGGCAAATAGCATACGCAGATGGGTTATGAGTAAACGGAAAGTTTACTTATAGACAGTGAAAAAAAGAGGTTAAGGATGACTGCCAGTTGGGCGTGTTGGTAATGGTTCATGATGAGACAAGCGTCATCATGAACGATGTTGCGTCAGCCAAGCGTCAGTTCTACTAACAGATGCGGAATTTGCTTTTTTGGACGTCACATAACCCAGTGTTTTTCTCCGTGTCACGTTTTTTCTTAGTTCTTGGTACGTGTTTGTTTCCGATTGTGGGCGCGTGCATATTTTGTAATATCACGTTTTTGATGATGACAGGGGAATTTGGAAGTGACGCACATGCGTGTGATGTATTTATTAGTGTTCGCTTCGAAATAAGCGCTTGTCTGTGTCCTCTCTGAGTGTGTGTATTTTTTGCGCTTGTCTCATCATAAAAAGAGGTTCATTGAAAGGCAGGGAGCTAACCAGAAGAAAATTAGCCGGTTTGCTACCCTGCACAGAGATATGGTTAAGGAGGGACAGGAAAGTGGAAAAAAAGAACCAGATTAAAAGTTGAAATAATGATAAAAGACACACACACACACAAAAAAAAACAAAGACGGGACCGAAAGTTCAGCAGCGTCTTCGGACTCTACTTGGAAGCTGGAACGTTCCGGCGCTCAATGATTGATTGCTTGGAAAGTGGCCGGTATTTTGCACAGTTTTAAACTCATCCTAAATAATTTTTTTCGAAACGTTACATCTCCTGCAGATCTATCCATTGACTGTCAGCGACGCATTACCCGAAGGACACCACCTATGATTATACGCAACCAACATGGTCAACTTTGACGAGTGGTCGCAATAAATCTGAAAAAAAAAGCGGCATACCTGTATTACATTTTCAGAAAGTTTTCGGAACTGTTTTGCACAAAATGTTAATACTTAAGCTAAACTACTGCAGCCACCCTTCTCTCTCAATAATCAGCATTTATTGCGACATTTAACCACGTCCAATCCGCTTTTATAATTGATCACTGCTCCCGTCATTAGCTGACTACTTTCGGGGGAGCTATAAAGTATAGCCAGGTGTGGATTCGAGCTATAGCTGGTGGTCCATGATCAACTATGTATTGCGCAAAATTTGTCGGACGCAGGACGAGAAATTCTGTAACTAAACGCCATTAGGCCGGACATTGTCGCTACGTAACTAAGCGACATTACACCGGAAATTTTATGCAAAGATACGGTCCTTTCGTTGTACCTGAGGTTTTCAGCTCCGTCCTTTATCTCAAGCAAGAGTCCCAGCGCATGCTTGGCGACGAATTCGGTCATGTGCGCTTTCGCCAGTGCCTCCCAGATCTCGTGATCCGAGTGACTCTGCGTGGCGTCCAGGTTGTCCCTCAGACTTCCTTTCATCAAGTACGGCTCCTGCAGAGGAAAAAAGCTTGCAACTACACAGCCACATCATTGGCCTAACTGCGTCCACTGTGGGGGCCTGTTCAACATGTGACATCATTACAAGGCACAGCCAGAGACATACTTCTCTTGTGTCGTGTGTTCTCTCGAGTTCAGTGATTTTGGCATTGTGCACCAACTATATGCTCTAAAAGAGACATTTAACAGTTTCTGGTCTTATCCTTAAAAATTACGGAATCCTATCATGGACAATGTTATCCGTGGGCGCAAACATAATTGCCAGGCCGATGTAAACGTTGTACGACTTGACCTCTTTTACGAAACTTAATAACGCAAGTAACGAAAATAGTGCAAATATTGCAGGTAATGCAAATAATGCCAAAATGATTGTTTCAGACATTCATTCTTTCCAAGGACTGTGACTGGATAGAATAACCTGACTTAACACCCAAGTTACTCAACCTTCTTTGTACTCATTTGCTGCAACCATATGGTAAGTTATTTTGAATCTGCAAAATCACATCGTTCATAATATGCATTTTTTGGCATTTTATTTATGTAGTTGATGTTTCGTATAGTACATGCTGCATTTGTACGTGCAATAGCACAAAGAACGTATTTTTTTATTAACGGATGTACTATTTGTTTTCCTTGTACTTTTTTTTTGAATAATGTACGCTACTCTTCTTTGCTTTGTAGCCTGCACTTTTACCACGATATAATGTGTTTTCGCCCTGCTGAAATTCTCTGTGTGGATTGCAGTATTTGTAAATAAAAAAAATCGCAGCATATCCACGGTATGAATGATGATGAGTGGGGCGAAGCCTCCGTCAATCCGTCCGCGCTTCTGTCTGTCCGTTCGTTCTTGCTTCCGTCAGTCCGTGTGTCCGTCCGTGCGTGCATTCATCCACCCATGCGTCCACCCGTGCGTCCGTCCGTGCGTCCGTCCGTGCGTCAAACAGACGACGAACAGACACGGCCGCCGGATGATTCACGGCCTGCCGATAAAACCCTCCGAAGCTTCGCCCCACTCATTCACTCCGCGGATATGTTGTGAGGTGGTTACTACATACATGCACATATACATACAGCTGACGACCGACCCACGCCTTAATAAAGAGCTTCGCCCCTAAAAATAAAACAAACCTAATTACAGTCCAGGTGGACTCCAAGCTGACCGTTAGATCAGCATAACTTCTAACAACAACTTCTCTGAGATGGCAGGCAGTGCTTACCTGTGGGATGACCGTTATGACGGAGCGCAGCTCCCGAAGGGGAACCGAGGAGATGTCGACGCCGTCGATGACAATGCGTCCTTCCGAAGGCTTCAGCACTCGAAGAAGGGCCAAAATGAGTGACGACTTTCCCGCTCCGGTACGGCCCACCACACCTACCTACGATTTTAAAAGACGCAAATCGACGATCCCCGCGAATTCAAGACAACGTGTTCTCATCGCTTTGGGGATTGTTGGAAAGAGTGTAACAAATACCATCTGATTCACCCTCTGCACTAATGACTGCAAATGACATTCAGCCACTTGCTTCGCACAGACTCAAACAACGGCTTGATTTCCTTTTCTTGTTACTTAACAATAAACTCGCCATTCATCCATCACCGTATCTATCTTTCCTATCAACTAGGCAGACCCGACATCACCATCCCAATTTCCTTACCCCATATTTCGCGAGAACTGATGTCTTTATGTATTCTTTCTTTCCACGGACAGTGTCTGATTTGAACAAATTATGTGATCCCCATTCATTGTGAATTAAGTAGAGTGAATTGCATTATGTATGGTGCATGTTATTCCTGTTTTTTTTTGTATGTGATGTGCCCTTCCTGCTTGGACCATTTATGGTTCGCAGTATGTACGAAATAAATAAATAAATAAAATAAATAAAGACATAGAAGGCTATCGGTCACGCGCACGTCAGATGATGAATGTGAGAGCCCAAAGACCCACACATATCCACGAAATGAATGCTGATGGGGCGGGCGAAGCAGTGTGCATTGCATTTTAAAATGTGGCTTTCTATTTCGTTTTGGTTAACCTCTCGTGTTGTCACATGCTTTGATTGGTGGGTGTTTCAACTGTTGGTATTTTTCCGGTGTTGCGACCTTTTATATTCTTTGGTCTGGTTAACAGCCTTTTGACAACTGTTTTGTTGGTCACAGATGTTTCGGTTTCTACATCTGCCGTAGACAACCGGTAGCGCTTTACGGATGCAGGGACAATGTGCGGTTCAAAGTGATTCGTTCATAAACGTTGGCAAACGAGTTTCACGTTACTCCGAATCCGGTTGTGCCTGGTCATGTTTCCAACACATTCCCTTTTTCTACAGATCGAAATATTTTTTTACCTCTGATATTTTATAGAGCAACACTGTTCATCTTTCTCTCGCTGAACGGTGTCAGGCGAACACACCACTGCTACAAAATTGCCTGAGAATGCGTCGCGCTTTTCACCGGTATCAGTATTGAATAATGCGAACAGAATCTCGCGTTGTTGAAGGTAAAGTATGTCCCGCCCACATTTCAAGATTACTGTGGTAATGTCAGTTAGGTAAATTAGGTTTAATGTAACCTGTAGATGGTGCGCTTGGATAATCTTTTGACTAGATTTGCATGATTCAAGAAAAACAACATATAAGTACAGCTACCCGAATCATGCACACGTAGCAGCTTCGACTTTTCAGTGTTTGAGCGCCATATGACGGAATTGGAAGTTGCAAAACATTGTTGTGTGGGCATGTGCTTTGTGGGCATGCACTTGTACTCGCTCTTTGTAGAACTTAATTCAGTTATATGGCAAATACCCAAACAAGGAACTCCTGCTTGTGCACGATAGCTAAAACGTTGGGCGACTGTACTTATTCGAGCCCATGTTGGCTCAATAGTGCAGCCGGATTATGCCAACATTCAAGCTACTCGCTTAACTCCTCGTAGATGTATCATGAGGCTTGGTTAACGCTAGCTCAATTTACAGCCTCGAATATTTTACAGGAGGGGCCAAAAATCGAAGTTGTGGGAAAATGTGCTAGATGTAAACCAACTCTTACACCCGTATTCTAGAACGTCCCTTAAACTCAACACTTCACCTTCACTTGAGGAAGCCGATGGGAGCGCCATCTCCAAGAACGGCATGTTACTGCATATCAGAGATAATCTGCTGCGATTCTTGAGTAGCGCAGAGTCATTTTCAGCCTAGCAGTGGCGCACTGCTCAACTCTGTCAAGTGAAGGGTGAAAGTCTAGTCGAGTAGCGTTTGTGAATAAGGGGGGTCACTTATAATTAAAAAAAATGAAGAAGTTATATACTAGATCACCAAAGCGGACAAATCGGATACATGAAATTACTGAGTGCATGAAGCTGTCAGAAGTGTTCGCAAAACCTTTGCGACAGCCCCATCTGAAATTAGCTGCACATTTCGCAATGATGCCTGTGCACTAATCGTGTCTGCTCTGCCGGCATGGTCCTACAGATGCAGTTTATTATTATTATTATTATTATTATTATTATTATTATTATTATTATTATTATTATTATTATTATTATTATTATTATTATTATTATTATTATTATTGACATTGTTATTGATGTTGTTGCTCTGGAAGAGACTCAAAGGTTTTGTTTTTGGACATATTGCGTCTGCAAGATATCTTTTTAAAATTGACTGCACAGAAAGTATACTTTTTGCACACTTTAGTACTCGTTTTTTTTTTCAATGCAGCAAATCTCGTCAAAACGTATTCAAATTAAGGCTCGAGAAAGCGGCTTTTTTTTTCAAGTGCTTACGTAGCAGCCTCATAGATGTCGTCGCGAGGAGGAGCATTATTTACGCGTACATCAGAACAATGCCATTTCGTCAAATAGACGTTGGCCTCAAAGCAAACTTCGCGTATATAAATGAAGGCACGCGAGGCGTAGCCTCATACAGATTATTCTGTGATTAACACGGTGGACCAAACGGCGATTCGAGCCTGCGGGTCGCGCACCACGTCACAATACGTCAGCCGTTCCCGCTTCCGTTCACGCGGACTGATTCGTGAAACGACGGAAGCGCAAATCCCTGTTTGGATTCCTCGGGAAGCGATGCCACATTCCTCGCTTGTAGCGGCAATTCTCCCCTGTTGTGCGAATGTTGGCTGCTCAGGGATCCGAATGACGTCAAACGTCACGTGACTGATCTATCTGCGATCACGCCCATCATGTGAATCATCATCATCATCAGCCTGACTACGTCCACCGCAGGACAAAGGCCTCTCCCATGTTCCGCCAGTTAACCCGGTCCTGTGCTTGCTGCTGCCAATTTATACCCGCAAACTTCTTAATCTCATCTGCCCACCTAACCTTCTGTCTCCCCCTAACCCGCTTCCCTTCTCTGGGAATCCAGTTAAGTACCCTTAACGACCAGCGGTTATCCTGTCTACGCGCTAGAAGCCCGGCTCATGTCTCTTTCTTCTTCTTGGTATCAGCTATAATATCCTTAACCCCCGTTTGTCCCCTAATCCACTCTGCTCTCTTCTTGTCTCTTAAGGTCACACATACCATTTTTCTTTCCATTGCTCGCTGCGTCGTCCTCAATTTAAGCTGAACCCTCTTTGTAAGTCTCCAGGTTTCTGCTCCGTGGCTAAGTACCAGTAAGATGAAGCTGTTATATACCTTCCTCTTAAGGGAGAGTGGCAATGTACCTATAATAATTTGAAAGTGCTTGCCAAATGATCTCCACCCCATTCTTATTCTTCTAGTTACTTCAATCTCGTGGTTCGGCTCCGCGGTTATTACCTGCCCTAAGTAGACACGATAAGTTTGAAGCCTTGTGAATACAGCTTTGCTAACATCCTTATACACGTGACACCAATATAGTAGTTGAGACAGAACACCTTACCCTCTCGCGAGCTTCAATGACAAAACTCAGGTTCTTCAAGACGGGTGGAAAAACGCCGGGATTGTAAGAAGCGGTGAAGTTATCGAATACTATCCTTCCTTGGTCTGGCCATGAGGTAAGCGCGGTGCTTGTGACCTTGGGTCGCACATCATCAGCATCGCAGCCGTCCTAAAGCATAAAAAAGTCGAAGTGGACACAAATATTAGCAATTTTTAAGGGGGCAATTAATGACGATATGCTGCATGATTTTGAGGAAATATTGCGTACGCAACCCACATACACGACAAAGAAGGAAAGGGACAGAATAAAGGATAAGGGACAGATTAGGGCATTGACACCCTATCCTGTCCCCTTCCGTTATTGTCTTTTTTGTCTATGTGGGTTGCGTCCTTAATATTTCTTCAGAATGAACCTATTAGCCATATAACACGTTCCAATAAACACTATGACTCTTTTTCCCACGAATGTCGGAAGCTTAAAGCAACAATACTTGAGTCAAATTGAAAAGATGGAAATCCCAAGTTGCTTTAAATGGGGACAGACTATCTTAACGTGTCGAAATAATCGTTACGTACTCGCCTAATACACAGACATCCGCGTCGAAATTTCTCGGGAAATACTGCCACGGCTTTTAGATATTTCACTTCCAACATCTCCTGCTGGAAACAATCCGTACGTGAGAAAGCATTTCTTACCTCGGGTTGTAGCCTGGTGTATTCCACTGCGCGCTCGAAAGCGATAGAAGACATCAGGCAAAAGAAAAACGACGCATTGATGGCCGACAGCAGCATTGGAATCTAGTCATGAAATGGACAAAAAAGAAGGGGTCTTATATCTGCTATTTACAAAATGCAGGTACGAATGAATTTGTTGTGCAAGCTGTCTAGAGAGAAACCTAGTTTTTCGAGAGCAAGAACAGCGCTTACAAAAATACATAAGAACTTCTACTGGCGCGTGTTGCCACTCCCGTCAGTTTTTATGCACAGTGTTTGTTTTTCACTAGAAATCCATGTTGAACCAACTCTAGTGTGCTATTGTACGCCTCTGTAAAAGAGAACATTGCCAATGTAGGCCGATTCTAAATATTCTCTTTCACATTTCTTCACATAACTCCTTGTGACATAACGGTCTATAGCATCGGTCGTTTGTTAACCTTGAAGAACCTGATGCTGTCCAAGTTTGTACATAACACCGAGAAAAAAAGAGAAAAATTCCCCGGCAATTAGAATACAGTCAATACTAATTCTTTGCAGAGCATCGTATTGAGGAAAGGTCAACTGCTAAGTAAGTTTCGGATCCCTGCAAGCAATCGACTACGCCACAAATCGTAATTTTTGTGCAGCACCCACTAAGCCATTATTCATCTTTGTGCGGATAGCGAGGTACCCGTTACACCCCAGTAGAGTATCATGTGCAAATGGCTGATTACGATGAATCTTCATCCGACGATGATTAGTATAATACATTCAAAAACACATGTCTCGGCATACACCCATTATGACTGTGAATTCTAGAAATACAGGCCCTTTTAAGAAGAATCCAAATGTCGAGACATTGGGTACACTATATAGCTGTCATAAAAATATGAAAACCTTACATCAGGTTATACAATGACTTACTGAGAGCTCTCAGAGTAGACTACACCGTATAAGGCGTATAATGCGTATATAGGATTAGGCAAGAGCACGGGCTGCATCTGTGGCTGTAATTTGCCGACGTCTTTTTATTGTTCGTTGCTTCTTGTTCCAGACATACGAACCGCTAACTTCTGAAACCTTTCATTTCACATTTTAGTTGGCTGCTAGAACTCGCAATCATTTTCGCAACGCGTATGATGAAAACACACAGATAAGAGAACAAACGAGGCCAGGACAAGCGTTCGCCCTGTGCTAATCTCACGTTCTTTATTGTGTATATGTCTTTACAATTAGTCAAGTCAAGCCAAGTTTATTTAGAACTTCATCAAGTCGGATGTCCTTAGGAGAAAAGATGTCGGAGTCGTTTTGAGAGAGCTCAAAGATACCCGTTCGAGAGCAGTACGAATTTTAAAAATGTCACGTGATTCACTGAACATGCATAGGCCAAAATAGGAGCTTGTTTCTTTTTCTATTTAGTGAACAAAATAAATCAACGGATTGTACACGGGTTACCTAAATCCCGTATGCACACGTGCAAAAATAACAATTCTTATACAAAAGAAATAAATCTTTAAAAAACATGATCACGAAAAACATATAGCGCCAATTGAGCAGTTGCCACAGGTTGCGCTTGTTTGCATACACTCTGCACATGTTTCCTGAATTTAGATTCAGACAGTTAGCACTGCGAGAATGATTGAGTGAGTGAGAATTTATTAGAAGGCAGAGAGGTCGGTCTGAGCTAGTTCGCTCTAGCCTGCTACACAGTGGATAAGGGAAAGGGGAAGAAAGGAGGGATGAAGGGTGATTATGGGGACAAGAAGAGTTGGTGCGTATGTACAGTAGCCACTTAGCATAGTACCCTACAGTCTAGTTTCTAGTCCCGTGCTTTTTATAAAGTCTAGAACAGCCTTTGTAGCAGTTTTCGACACTGTTTGGTCGTTCATTGCTGACAATATGTGGCTTTCACTTGATGGTGTTCGTCCAATGCTTTCCAACGTTGCAGTTAGCATTTTTCATTGCGAGAACGATTGCCAAGGGAAGTGCGTCCATAAGAAGCTCACCGCCATTGCCGAGCTGAGCGACAGGCCGATTCCGCTGGGCGACGACGGCGTGGTCGACCAGAGCACGACAAGAACCGACGCGAGCACGGCACAGAGACCGGCGAATCCTCCGGCGACGCGCGTGAAGCGCACGGCCCCGGCCAAGGACCAGAAGCACGTGACGGTGCCGTCCAGGAGGCGGTAGAAGCGCCGGCACACGAGGCCCACCGCGCCGTAGCAGCGCACGCTGCTCATCGAGTCCCTGGTCTCGGTCAGGTGCTGCAGCATTCGCGACGTGCAGGCCGTGTCCAGGGAGCGAAGCGCGCTGGCAGCCCGCACTGTCACTATCTGCGCGAAGGCAAACGCGTTTCCTTTATTGATAATCATCAGAGAGATAGCAAAAAAAATACCTTCCGGCTTAACTAGAGCTAATGGCATTGAGCTCCTTAAGTCACGACGGAAGACATTTAGGCTTAATTTTCTTTCCCAACTTCTTCAAAGACAAACAGCACTAGACCCTACACAGTACCTGACACCCATATCGACAAGACATACGAGACACCATCACCCCGGAACCCTAACACCTTATTTTGCACGGACAGATGCATTTAAATTTTCTTCTTTTCCACGAACAGTGGAAGAATGGAACCTTCTAAAAGACTCTGTATAAAGATTCACTTTGGTTGATTTACTGTGTGTACACAGTGTGTTGGGTGTGTAAACCTGTACTTGTATGTTGAATTCTTTCCTTTTTCCTTTTCTACGTGACTTGAGTGCCTAACATGTACTTGCTACTTGTACCGTGTTCACCTGCTTGGACCTGCGAAGGTCTGCAGTATGCATTAAATAAAATAAAATAATAAAATAAAATAATAAATCTTTAATGATGTTCCCGGAAATGTAAGCCTCGTTTAAGGCCTGGCTCGCTATTCCAGTTGTCGTGTGATGACTATGATATGTACAATAAGCATACATACGCACCAATAATAGGCACGGTCGCAAACAACAATACAGACGCAAAAGAGTCATTCAGAAAGATTTGTTCTGTCGATTGGTCGACAGCCGCCTAACCATCACTCCCTTCGTACCAACCACAATAAGTGCATCAGACCATTCATGCCACGCTGTGACACTTTTAAATATTCATTCTTCCCGTCAGCAGTGGAAGAGTGGAACAAATTGCCACGTGAATGCGTTAATCTCTCCTCTGCAGATTCATTTGTTCGGAATGTAGAAAGCCTGTTTTATGAAGACTAAAAGCAACTTTTGTTTTTTGATGTCTGTGAGCGCTTCCGAACACACTGATCACTGTACCCCCTGCTGATACCTCGATGTTTTGTGACCTGTCCATGATTTTGTACAATTGCTTTCATCGTTCAAGTTTTACTTTCACCATCATCTTGTGATTCTGTTTCTTCCGCTATGTGCGATATTGCCTGGTTTGTACGCGACTGTGTATATTTGCCCGCCCACCCTGTATGAGCCTGAGAAAGGCTTACAGTATTAAATAAATAATAAGAAGCATCTGAAAAAGTGCTTTAAAAGCAAGTGTTGATTGAAAAGCAAGTGTTGATTGGTCCTCAGAAACAGCAACAGCGCTTTTTTTTTCCTTGCATATCGAAAAACAACCGTCTTTCCGAGTGCCGAGAAGGTGCGCAAGTTCCATGCACAAGCCGGGCTGCCAATGACGTGCTGCCTTCGGGATCTGTCGATCTGAGCCGTCACGAGACATCGCAGAGGACGTGTTTTAAATCTCCCTGGATAATACGTGTGTTGCAGGTACGCGAGTCCAACTGCCTAATCTTGTGCCTTCAGCGTTTAGTGTAGGCAACGTCGAGTCTCGGCTTCAGATGACCTATAGCATCGCGAAGGCCTCCCAAACATCGTTGCTGGTGGCATCGGCGAGTCTTTCCTCCCGGTTGTCGCCGACTCTCGGCTCATCCTTACTCTTCTGGCAACGGCGCCACCCATGTTCAAGCCGACAGCCAATCGCGTTCATGCTCTCCCCTCCTCTCCACACTACCTTCTCCCCTCCAATTATGTTTGTTACACTGCGCTTGCAAAGATACACAAGTTCTAGAGCTACCAACTAGCCCTGATTTCTGCGTTGCGTAGATTTCCCTTTCCTGTCCTCCTATCAACCCAGCTTCCCCCACTACAGATCGCTAACCTGTATCTACCGTAAATTCGTCCAGAATCTATTCGTAACACTAGTCTTCCTCCCTCTCCCCCACTTGGCTTTAACTAAGCTTCGCTCCAGCAGCAGGACTAGAAAGTACGGACGACAGATCCCCGGGATTAACCTCCGTTGAAACTACTCCACAGTTAAAAGAGAGAGTGATAAAAGTGATTGATTGATTAATTGATTGATTTGTGGCGTTTAACGTCCCAAAACCACGATGTGGTTATGAGAGACGCCGTAGTTGAGGGCTCCGGAAATTTCGACCACGTGGGGTTCTTTAACGTGCACCCAAATCCGAGCACACGGGCCTACAACAATCCCGCTTCCAACGGAAATGCAGCCGGGATTCGATCCTGTGACCTGCGTGTCTGCAGCCGAGTACCTTAGCCACTAGATTACCGTGGCGGGACAGAGATAAAAGTGAAGTGAACACCCACTGAAGGAAAGATAGAGAAAGAGAGAAAGGTGAAGACTCACCATTACGACAAGGTAGACGCCAATGGCGGCCACTCCTAGAAGGCAGGCCGTAAGAGTCTGACTTCCCACGACGGCCAGCCTGGCGAGCACCACAGTGACAGTCTGCAGCACCTCTTTGGTCGTCACGTAGAACTGGCAGTCGACGTAATTGAGGTCATTGGAGAACCGGTTCAGCAGCCTCCCGCGAGGAGTCGCCTCGAAGAAGGAGACGGGCGAGAGCAGCACGCTCCGGAGCATGGCGCCGTGGAGGCGCGACGACAGCCGTCGGAAGGACAGCGCCAGCAGAAGGCCAGCCAATGAGCCGAACAACACTGCGAGCGTTTGCTTTGAATCAGTCCTACCAGTGGGGCAACATCCAGTTCAGTAACAGATTTAGTGCCTAGAATGTAGCCTACATATCAGCACGCAATGACCATCAATTCAAGGTTGTGGTTCCCTTCTGCCATACGAACCAGCACTTCAACTCTTTCATCCCTAGAACATGTACTGACTGGAACCACCTTCCCGCATCGATCGCTTCAATCACAGACGCCAATGCGTTCAAATCAATCATTTTGAAAGTGCATTATAATTTATTCTAATCCTGCTGTTTTGTTTTACTTCTCATTGATATTTGTTGTCCCACTCCTCTCTGTAATGCCCAGTGCCTTGAGAGTAAACAAATAAATAAAATACTCTAGGCACCGTAGTACCGACTTCCGTACTACATGGCCAGTCGGTACACGGTTGAAGTTGAATTGACTGGCGTCAATACTCGTGACAGTGAATGAACACTGAATGAGAGGAAGCGTTTCGTAAGTGCATGCAGCATCGGTGCATTTGATGGTGAAGGAATTGAGGTAGCTTGCTAGGAGATCAATGGCTTAGCAGAAAGTGAAATAGGTAAAATAAAAAATACCCCCATAGCTCCAGCGAACTTGTCTGCCAGATAGTTCGATTTTGGACTTCCAAGTGATATGTCATTACGTTTCGTGTGCTTAAGGGCTCGCTTTTCGGAGCCCTTAAGTATACACTTCTTTCCCTTATTCGTTAACGAGGGTCTCGTACTGGCACACTTGGTGCCTTAGATTGTATAAAAGGGACTATTGGTCAGCTGTCAGCTCGTAATAAGTTCACGTGCAGCGTGACGCCACACAAGCTCATAAAGAGTGTGCCACACTCGCCGCCATGGCTACAGGTGGCGCTGACTGACACTCCCACGTTTAAATTCACTTTTAAACCCAATAAAGTGGCAGGGGGGATAATCGCCGTGGTATATAGCTCAGTGGTAGAGCATCGAACGCGTTATTCGAAGGTCGCAGGTTCGGTTCCTGCCCACGGCAAGTTATCTTTTCACCCACTTTTTGTTTCTTCACAATTACCTTAAAATTCGGCCTAATAACTTCCCCTATACTTTCCTACCCTACTGAAACGTTCCGTATGCGATGTCCAATAATTACGTATGTTTCGGTAAGAATCTTACGGAAATATATGGAAAATATATGAGAAACATGTGTATTCTTTATGGAATTATTGTACTCGCATACGGAAGGTTTCAGTAGGGTAGACACTATTGTCTGTTAGATTTCATTATATATATATATATATATATATATATATATATATATATATATATATATATATATATATATATATATATATATATATATATTAACTGAGCCAGCGCATAAGCTTGCGTGCTGGCAAGTTTTTCATCATAATGAAAACTCTCTTGCAAGTGAGCATGTTCTCTGCCCAGTGCACGTTCTTCCCCACCGCAAGTTGTAATCGTAGCTGACACCCTAATGTCCCCTTCTGTGAACCGCTGGCTCTGTCCACACGTTTTAGGGAATACGCGCAATACTTGGCAGCACGGACGTGTGCGTGCTTACAGTCGCAGGCACAAAGTGCGCCGAGCACGCCAACCCAAGCGGCGTCCGAATATCCTCCGTTGTCGGGAGTGGCGGCCGCGTCGGTCCACATCTTGATCCAGCAGAGGAACGCAGCCACGGCCACCGCTCGCGCCACGATGCTGAGCACGGCCAAAGGGAAGCAGACCCCCGACATGGTGACCAGGGCCCGGGCCAGATCTAGTGTACTCTGCGAAACGAGCGGCGACACACAACGTCGATTGCCAGTCGGCCATTATGATTCAATCATTCCTTCCCTCATGTGGGTGGAGCAATCTGCAAGCATCAATGAAGAAGGCAGAAAAAAATATGGGAAAGACCGCTGTTCTTTTTATTTTAAATTCTTTTTAACCAAGCTATAGAGCAAGAACAGCGGTAAAAAAACAGAGGCCAAAAAGTACGACAGATGAAGACGCAAACGCGAGCAACGCTTAACAACCAGGACATTGAGGGAAAATGATAATTTTAAAAACTAGACTATAAAAGACCTAAAAAGTTAAAAGGTAGACATATTTGAGAGAAATCTGCCCGGCTGGGTAAACTAAAAATAAAAAGGCACTTAAGCCAATTTTTTAATTTTAATTTCAGAAACTGATCTGTCTCCCGACTTGAAGTGGTGGCGGCAGCGGTGGTAGTAGTAGTAGTAGTAGTAGTAGTAGTAGTAGTAGTAGTAGTAGTAGTAGTAGTAGTAGTAGTAGTAGTAGTAGTAGTATTTAAATATTAGGCGCTTACTTCCGCAGGTCAATAGAGAGCAAAGTGCAGCATTAGGGGAAGGGCACATGGAAAATAGAGAGGATAGCGGAGAACAAACAGAAGCCTCCAGGGTCTCGTCCACTCATGGGGTGAAGGGGAGACCGGCAAGTGACGGACGCACAATGGAAAGAGCTGATGGGGGTCACCTCCGTTCCCTCCCTCTCTCAGCTCTCTTCCCTGCAGCTCCATTGCCCCAGTGCGCTACTGCAGTTTCTTTGTGAGAGACAGTTGCGGGGTCCACCATTTTCTTCTCATCCCAATTCGTAACCACTTCCCCCCGGTCGCATCCATAAACTCCAAGAAGCTCTGGAGAGCCCAGAGGATGGAAGCAGTGGCTCCTTTGCGGTTGTCCCAAGAAGTCCCTGTCACCTGTAGGCAGTGGTGAGCCTAGAGCACGCCATCGCTGGGCAAGTACAGAGAAGGTTCTCAGAGGTCCGGAGTCACCCTGACGTTCGCAGGCCCGTAAAGGGTTGAAATCGGGTAGACTTCAAGGCACCAGAACTGAAGCCAAAAGTAGCCAAAGTATCCACGTCATTTACCACCAATTTCGTAGCCAAATGGAGCCGGAGTTGTAAAACGAGCAGATTTTTAGTATATAAAGCCACTTTCATTATAAAGCTACTTTTTACTCATAAACCTACTTTTAATCAATGAAACCTGAAGTTTAAATGTAGCAACGAAATCGCCAAGGCGTCAAGTGAAAATTTTCCTCGTCAAACAGATCTAGAAGTAGCCAACACGCCCACAAAGTAGCCACCAGCAGCAACCCTGGTTGCCGGCTCCGATGCTGGCGCTTCTAAGTCGTTGTTTCCTTCTACACCGTCGTTTAACGTAAACGGTAACTATCGAAAAATTCAATACTCTCTGCACAATAAAATAAGAAACGCCCTGACGCACTCGCCTTTATCCTGCCCTATGAAAAAGTGCTACGATTTCTTTCAAAGTCTTCTCTATTAACGTAGCCATGATTGCCACTTTTTCAAATGGTGCAACGCAACAAAAAGCAAAAAAAAAGGTGCACTCTTTCCTGTCTCTTCTTCTGTTTCTTTTCTACGTGTTCGCGCAGTGCGCCACCCTTTCAATATGTACTAAGAAGCCTGTAAAAAAGCATCACTGCGACGTCTTTCGGTCAACCTGACACTTTGGTTTCTTGCGATGTTTCGTAGCTCAGGTTATACCTAGGTAAGTTTTAACGCCCATCTAAGTTGCTTCAGGAATATTGAATTCCTGAAGCAACCTACAGGGCGTTAAAAATGGAGTTCAAATACCTATACATGCCTCTATTTTAGGGCAAATACTTACATTTTTGTACTCATCTGAGGCTAAACACTTATATTAATAGCTCTATTTCTAAATTACTTTCGTGCTAGTTTTTTTTTTCCGGACACTTTGCGCTTTGTTTGTTGTGCTCAGCTATTGCGTTGTTTGTGTATTTACTTTTGCGTTGTGCATGAAATTTATCTTGCTATTACGTCAAAAGCTAGCTTGCTGTATTTCAAATAAATAAATTATTTTTTCCCTGCATTAGTGATTGTAATATGTCATGTTATTTCGTTACTGTTTCTAATTTCTGTGCCTTCGTTCCCTTTTAGTAAAAAGGCGTCATGCGACTTCAGGTTGCAGTACTTTTCTCTGGTCATTTGCCCTCTGAGACCAAATCGCGACATCATCAATGACATCTTTATGTATGTCAATGGTGCTCAGAAAACGCCAACAAGACTGTTGTCTTCTTTCTAAGATTCCGTTTTGGTGTCTTTCTTGAAAATCCACCGACAGGAATTAGGCAACGAGGTCGAAGGCCTTAAGGAAAGCACCCGTGCTAAATTACCCGGTACCACGTAACGTTGCCAAAACGTTGAATAAATTTTCTGAATGTTGCAGAAGCGTTGCGCTAAACTCTGTTGTTACTAAACTGGTGTATATGCAGGGCGCGAGTTCAAATCCCGGCTGCGGCGGCTGCATTTCCGATGGAGGCGGAAATGTTGTAGGCCCGTGTGCTCAGATTTGGGTGCACGTTAAAGAACCCCAGGTGGTCTAAATTTCCGGAGCCCTCCACTACGGCGTCTCTCATAATCATATAGTGGTTTTGGGACGTTAAACCCCACATATCAATCAAATCAAAACTGGTGTATATATAGTGTCGCATGCACCGAATAAAGAACAAATTTGCTATACCTACTAAATCTCTATTCCTTGTTTCGTCTGCGGTGAGTTTTCCTAAAACGCCATCTTCATCCGCCATTTCGTATGAATATCTGCGAGAGAGGGACATTTTTTTAAGACAACGTCTTCTTTCACCAGTTCCAACCGTATGGCGTAACCGGATTCAGTGTTCAATAACGATGATTCCTCAAGAAGAGGCAAAGCAGGTATTCAAACAAAATAAAGTTAATAAAACAAGACAGAATAGCGTTTTAAAATGGAAATATAGTGATGCTTACAAATTTTGCAAAATAAATTACCGAATTTTTTTTAAACAAATATTTACTCCTTTTCGAAATACCTGCTTTTTATCGGAGGCATTATCACAGGTAAGAAAGATTCTGCATGATGTATTAAATTGCCGACAGTAATAGGCAACAAAATTACAAAAAACTAGGTTACACTAAAATTTAACAAGCAATGGGTTGACTTGCTCAAGGGCAATAAGGAAAACGCCACACAACATCACGACAATTAGATATTCTCACAACTAATCTCGTTACACAAAAACAATTATGGCAAGATTATTGAAGGAACAAAGGGGTCTTGTGTCAAATATTTTTTATTATATTATGCTACGTGGTCAGTTATGCACCACCCGACTTAATACTCTTGTCATATTTTTACCAGCATAGTTGGGGGGAAAATCGGATTTACTACATTGGACACTGAGAAATATTCTACCGGCAACCAAAGAGTGCAACTATTGTGTGTTCTTTGAAAAGAATTTCACAAAAGTGGTAAATACGACGGCACGGCTGTGAATACTTCCAGAAACTTTTTTTTTTTAATCACATCCTCCTTTTTTTCATTTGAACAAAGATATTCAGCCATTTTTCACAAGAGCAAAGCCTGGCTTAGTATTATTGCATAGTAATAAACACCGCTTTTATTATGCAGTTTCTTTTCTTTTATATCTCACGTTTTTTTCACGGTTCGCTATTAGGAATTTTACCGTGGTTTATTTATTAACGCACTCGATAAGCTTTGTCAAGGCAGGTGCCCTACTAGGGCGATAGCTACAGGAATGCTTTAAAACTTGTTTAATGACGCCTTAATACCAAGAAAAATAGTGCCTTGAGAAAAAGTGTGAGAAAAGGCTGACCATTTTTATTGCGCACAGACCAAATTGAGAACAAATTGATGAAAGCTAATTTAGCGCACAACTTAATCAGCTCTCATTATTAGTGAATAATTTATATGACTATTGATTCCCAGTAACTTCCTTAATTTTTTTCAATTTGCAATAATAATCTTCATTTAGCTGTCGCAGCTTTATTATCGTTGGGGGGGGGGGGGGGTGGCATGTCATTCAATGTCGCAAATATGAAACAGGGGCCATTCTCGGGTTATGGTGACTGCAGCATATCTGAGCGGCGGTAATCAGAAGCGCAGCAGTGCCTAAGATGTTACCCGCTGGGTCGCCTGTCGGCGTCTGACGAGTCCGTCTTGCTTCCGAACAGCAGCGTCCTCGGCGCCCTGTCGTCGGTGACCATGTCGGCCAGGCTTCGAAATGAAAGCAGTCTCTTCTCCCACACCAGGAACAGCTGTTCGACGTGTCTCAGGAACACGCCTTGATTACACACCATAATGCGAGTCTATCGAAGGAGAAAGGGAGAAACGAGATATATCAAAGAGCTAGTAAACAATCCCAAGGTCCAACAATTGTTAGGGAGAGAAGCACTCACTTTGGTAACTTTGCGAATACGGGCTATATATTTTATTTTATTTTATTTTATTTTATTTTATTTTATTTTATTTACAGAATAATGCGGTCGAAAGACCAAGCAGGGGGGCATAATAAAAAGTGATTCACAATGTAACTTACATAAAAGAAAGTTCAAGCAATAAAAACATGTTAAGGCAGTACAACGCAGGATAGCATTTGAACAAAGTTAAATGGTAGAAAGAAATTACAAATTGCAACCGGAGAATGCAAATCAAATACAACGTGAGACAGTCCGAGATCTTGAGTCGTACGGTTAAAAAAGGAAAGATACAAAGTTATCGAAGTCAGGATTTTCATTATCACAGAATGCTTCAAAAGGTAACGCGTTCCAATCATTTATCATTGATAAGGAAGTTACAGGGTTTAGAACATCCAGAGAAGGGTGGCCTCGCCCCCCCCCCTTCTTTGCCATGGATGGGGAGGGGGAGGAAAGGCGTAGCCCGTTGTGGCAACTCCGCCCACTTCGACCACATGACGCGACGTCAGAGACACGTCATTGGCGCACAGCCAACGAGTGAGCACGGCATCCCCGACACGAGCATGTGCCACTGCGGCGCGGGGAGGAAGTGCGGTACGAGGAGCACCCTCTACTCGCGGTAAAGTAGTGAAGGGCCTTTTTAAAGACGATAGTCTTTCTTGGGGACCTCCGACGCAAAAATTTCCGTCTGTCTGTCTGTACATTTGTCTGTTTGACCCTTAACGGTACCGGCCGATATACTCCAAACGGCCGACCCCATCTGCAGCGCCCACTAATGTAGCTCTAAAGTCAGCGTTCATACTTGTGCGATTGTCGATTAAAAAGCAATTATTGCGCATATCTGAGGCACCATAACAACATGTATATGATTGCAAGTGCGTCTTATGTATGCCTACAAAAGGCATACATGAGTAATTCTTATGACCATGCATGCAACACTTGCACGAAAAGGCGAGTGTTACCAACGCTTTGTTAAGACGACGCGGTGGTGGCACCTACCCGTCGCCTTGCGTTCTACTCCTTGTCACCTCTGAGACGGGCGCGCACGCCCGTCTCGAACGCGCAACGTTTTCCCAGAAAACTGCCACATGGCGCTCATGTCTCACGAAAGGCCATAACGCGACAAGTTTTAGACTTTTTGTTGTTTAGCACATTTCTGACTAAATTGGCAATTTCACCGCAAAAAATGGTCAGATACAGTTGAATCTCTATATAAGAGGCATGCTCTGGGCAGCAATTCTTGTCTATTATACGAGATGCCTCTTATAAGCAGGGTATCTCGTATGCATTTCCTTATCAACCCGTATCTTATTGTGGCGACGCTGATGTCTGTTACACTCATTTGTCTCTTATATCAGTGTCTCTTATAAAGGGGTTCAACTGTATGACGCCTTTGTGCGAATGCGCTATTCGTGGCAGACTCCGAGAATATCGTTTCTGCAGTGCCACTTCAGCGAATCCCTCAGTGGCGTAGAAAGTGACCCGTACGATTTTATTTCAATTACAAGTCCTAAACAAACAGTATTTTGAGTGTTACAGTTTGAAGTGCAACAGCTACTTAGAAGAGACATGTTTTTCATTACTTCTGTGGCTTAAAATATTCACCTGTTCTTTTTAAGGTTCATGAGGCGCAAACACAACACTAGCGTTTTCAAATAATGCAACTTTGCCAAAAGTGAGACATCAAAACCGAAAGCCGTTTCCTGTGGATCCCTCGTAGTGATTCGAACGTCGGCGAAGTTGAATTCTTGGTACCTTGTGTTGCTATGTTCTTTTTATATTATATTGACATTCGATTGCGCTAATAAGCGTGTGTAATGTGCTAGTATCAGCAAGAGAGCTCATCGTGATGTCTGCGTGTGTTCTGAGAACGTGGCGATCTCTTCAGACCCCACACACCACAGCACGCCATCGTTGGGTCCAGCGAACGCCGTACCTTGTGACTCAACAATCCCTCTCGTCCGATTACCCGCGCGAAGACCTTGGCGGCGACGTGAACATCCAACGCACTTAGAGTGTCGTCCATCAGGTAGATGTCGCTGTCGCTGTACACTGCGCGCGCCAGTGCCACCCTCTGCTTCTGGCCTCCGCTTAATGTCTCGCCCTGCAAGGTCGAGTTACGGGAAATATATAAAAGCATAGAAAAGAGTGCGACAGTACAATGTAACGCAGTACTACCTGGCGACGCGATCACAGCGTCGTTTTAGTGGATCTGGCCCCTAAACAGCTCTACCAGCAATGGCTCAATACAATGAACTATGTTTCTCGATTTCATAAGCGGGAATATAAAGTGAAAGATAAGCAGTGTCCTTGTATTTTGCCCAGTTCTATCATACGAAGCCAAAACCTGAAAATCACAAGAAAACTTGTGAAGTGAAGAAATTATAGACCATACGGTATGCGATCGAACTAAAAATTATAGGCATTACTCACGAGAGATGAAGGCAGTATACAGTGTATCAGACAACACATGGGGGTAGTCGATGTTTTACCAGATACCGAAAGGAGAAAGTGGATCATGGCAGGTGACACCATGAAAAGAAGTGATAGCCGAAGGTCTGTTAATGACATGTGAATACCAAGAGAGAGAGAGAGAGAGAGAGAGAGAAATAGAGAGGAAAGGCCATGAGGTTAGCAAGCTTGGTTCGGTTGGCTACCCCACACTTTGGGTGGGGTAAAGGGGCAATAATAGGAAGGAAATAGATATGGAGAAACGAAGATAAATATGGGAAGCAAAGGATGTCAACGCACAAGCTGGATCGACGAAATTAAGACATTTGAAGGCATACATTTACGAGCAAGTCAAAACTACTCAATTAGGTGCCCAACAGCGAAATATGACTTGAACTACAAGGAAGAACTGCTTAGGCGCCACTCAGCGCAAATTTAAACGAACAATAATAATTGTCGGGGCTTGACGTCATACAACCACGACATGTTTATGACGTACACTGCAGTGGACGGCTCCGCAAATTTCGACCAGCTGGTGTTGCTTAACTTGTACCTAAATGTAAGTACACGAGATTCTAGCGCATCCTCTACATAGACATAGAACCACCAAGGCCGGGATTCGATCCCGCAACCTTTGGGTCGGCAGTCGAGTTCCACAACCCCAAGGCCACCGCGTTGGTGTCTAATAAGCGACGAATGAGATCTGTATGTTAAGTACAATAAAGCGCAATGATCTGGGGACAAAAGGTGAGAAAGACTAGACGAAGTGTTTCGTCCCGTCTGGCTCACCTTTCGTGTCCCGTTTATTGCACTTTACACCGAGAATGCATGCACCAACTGCCTCAAGCTTGTACTCTTGCAGGTTTGCATGCGAAGCGTGTCACTGCAACGCACCTTCTCTCCGACTTCGGTCAGGTCTCCAGCAGGCAGCAGTTCCATGTCCCGCGTGAGGTCGCACGCTTCGAGGACGCCCAGGTAGCGTCCGGCGTCCATGCGCTTGCCGAAGAGCACGTTGTCTCGGATGGTCATGTTGAATATGCACGCCGCTTGCGGCAGATAAGCCACACTGCCCTGCGTTGGGTAGATTGAGAACGAACCTGCTGTAAGCGGGCAATACTTTACGGCGATTTGCGGGTGGAAAATGTTTTTAGTGACCTCAAGGCTCACGGTCCAAAACGTATTTAGGGCACGCGTATATTCCCAAGGCCAATCTTAGCTTAATTGGTGCTAATCTTGTATTTACTGTACTGTTGTACAGTCTAAAATGTTTCGTATATATAAACGAATCATTAGAATAATTTCTTTCAGTTTATTAAATTTCAGTTTCTATGCTGTATTAGATTTTTAGAAACTTTCACTAAGAATGTTTGCTTAGTTTGTGCACTTTTTATTGTAATACTGTAAACATGTTCTCTATTCCGCCCATATTTAAGGGGTCGTGGTCCCCGTCAAGCCTATAGAGGCTTTTTGACAGCTGCCCTCAGATTTCCGAATGTTGAAAATAAAAGTTTCAAATAGTCATCAAGTCCTCGTGTTGATCTGATTAATGCAAAATTTCAGCAAAGTTCTGCTCTTCGTTATTTTTTTACTTTGAATATCAGCAGTCTTATTACTACCCATTAGCTCTCTGCAGAATGGAAGGTAGTAAGGTCCGCCTTAGAAGTCCGGCCGCAACAACATGTTCTTCATTTACCAACCAAGTTTCCTCAGCATCATTTTTTACAAGATTATTGGGCGTAATTTGTGCTCGCATTTAACAAAACACTTAGACGTTAATTTATTTTTACCGAAATTATCTCTTCTTTTTTCAGAAATAGCTTGTCCTGCTATTGCCAAACTTTCCTTCATTGACAGCCTTCATGTAATTCTCGACAAAGTCTTTCTCACAAAAAGTGTTTGTTTTTTTTTCACTTTGCCAACGCTTTCGATAAAGCGAGTGATAAATTGCTTAGATGTAATTCGGTTTGTATCAAGATTAAGCTATTTGTGTATTTTTCTTTTCACCCACTTAAGTCCGTCACAACCTGCTCTAAAGAGTGCAATAAGATTATTTGAAAAATGAACAAGCACGCAACTCCAATTTCAGACAAAAGATTAAATCACGCCCTGGAAAAAAATAATAAATTTGATTTTCAAAGTATTAAGGAATTTCCCGTATTCACAATATAAAATCGCTTTTTATTGTTCTCTGAGTTCCATCCGCGTAATTATCAAATTGGTCATAATTTATCTATTTCTTTCATAGCTTTTTTTTTCTTCGTTTGTCTTTATTCGTCTACGTAGCAAACTTATATGAAATGTAGAACACTACTCCTGCAGTCCAGCTAATGATTGTCTTATTAGATCATACAGCTTGTAGTCCCCAGACACCTAAGAAGACCGCAAGCGATACGAGAGGCAACCTATACATAAATACAGCTGCAAGCGAAAGCGACGGAGATGCGCACGTGTTTCATTTTCGTATGGAATTTTCAAATCGATAAAGACAAAAGTTGTACGGCTTAGTTCTGCTGCAAATGGCTTTCACTACTCTGGAGACCTCTCGATGCTATCCCAAAGAGGAGATTCTTATCAGAGTCCAGTGTTGCGTGCATGCACTCTTACAAACTAAGGGCCTCCGGAGTGCCAGCAAGAAGGCGTTGGTACAGACCCACTCGTCAACTCTCGGTAAACTAACATATTTAAACAAAGCTGACGCTTTTTTAATTAAATGTATATAAGGAGAGGTTCGTGCGATTCGTGGCGGTGGCTATACTCCTCTGCTTTTGCACCACAGTCGTCTCCGCATATTAGAGAACGGACACAAGCCTACACAAAGGGACATAGTAAAACACTCACGCACTGTTTGCAAGTTACCCAATACAAAAATCGGTCCACGCAACGCGCTTTTTGAAATAACGCAAGCAATCATGAAGTTGAATTGTTCATACAAAACAGAAAATCTCGTGCAACGTGAGTTGAGCCTTACGTGAACGTGGATATCTCCGTCGACGCAACGAAGCTCCCCAAGCATAGCTGCCAACAACGCGCTTTTTCCACTTCCCACGAGTCCGACAACGCCGACGAAGGAGCCCGGTTCGACGTCCATGGTGACGCCACAAAGCACCGGTTTCTCATTTCCAGTCGTTTCCTCTCTTCCCCCGCTCCAGGCCAATGAGCACTTGCTCAGACTCACGGCGCCTGCGAAACCGGATATTGAGTTAAGTACGGCCAACTTTCACAGCCCCTTAAAGCTTTCCATAGATTAAACTTCCCGTTGAAACGTAATCACCATTACCAGCTCATTATGAACCAACCACCCATCCAACGCTTCTCGTAAGGATTTCCTATCTACGCTGTCTGTCATTCCCAGGATTCGGGGAAATCCACTCCCGGTGACATCTGTCAGCGCCCTCAACGGCGTCCTCCCGTAACTCAAAGAGGAGCAAGAAAAAATATGTAACAAAAAAAGCATGGCCATCCACAATGACTCGGTTATATGCAACAGATACCCATGCGAGAATTCTGGCAAAATCGCAGCATCGCTCTACAAATCGTGAGGCTTCTACATGATGTCCCAATGTCAAATAATAAGCACCCCGTGAAGCCGTATGATTTGTAGTGCGACATTGTAATACTAGTAAAATGTTTCTGTGGGTCTCTGCTGCATGTAACCGGGATTCTTTTTTAGGTAACCAGCTTCCCTCCGTTACATATTTTCCAGCCTATTTCCCAATTATTTACGGTAGGCCACCCTTTTTGCCGACAAGTGATGGCGTTACGTGCGCATATCCCTAAATTCGCGATTATGGTACGAGTGGTTTTGATTTTATGCATAGGAACATCATTTCGTCATATCATCTGACCCTCTTCCGCCCTCGTCTGCGTTTCCCATTTCTCGGAATTCACACCGTGTCGGTCCCCCGAATCCTGTTAGCCACATTCTTCACTGATTTCAGAGGCGGCGGCATAGTTCACCGAAAACAAACACTGCGTCTGCAAGTGCAAAGATGTGCGGATGTACAGTACCGTCCACTGTTAAAGGGAACAATCTGATGAGCACCTTTCATATTGCGGGCCTCATTACTGCACGTACACATAAAAAACATTGTTTGTGCATGGCAGTAGTTTATCAAAAGAAATCAGAACAGTCAACCAGCAGTCATCATCATCATCATCATGATCATAATCATCATCATCAGCCTACGTCCACTGCAGGACAAAGGCCTCTCCCATGTTTCGCCAGTTAACCCGGTCCTGTACTTGCTGCTGCCAATTTACACCCGCAAACTTCTTAATCTCATCTGCCCACCTAACCTTCTGTCTACCCCTAACCCACTTTCCTTCTCTGGGAATCCAGTTAGTTACCCTTAACGACCAGCGGTTATCCTGTCTACGCGTTACATGCCCGGCCCATGTCGATTTCTTCTTGATTTCCGCTATGATATCCTTAACTCCCGTTTGTCCCCTAATCCACTCTGCTCTCTTCTTGTCTCTTAAGGTTACACCTACCATTTTTCTTTCCATTCCTCGCTGCGTCGTCCTCAATTTAAGCTGAACCCTCTTTGTAAGTCTCCAGGTTTCTGCTCCGTAGCTAAGTACCGGCAAGATACAGCTGTTATATACCTTCCTCATGAAGGATAGTGGCAATCTACCTGTCATAATTTGAGAGTGCTTGCCAAATGTGCTCCACCCCATTCTTATTCTTCTAGTTACTCCAATCTCGTGGTTCGGCTCCGCGGTTATCGCCTGTCCTAAGTAGACATAGTCTTTTACAATTTGAAGTGCACTATTACCTATCTCGAAATGCTGCTCTTTTCCGAGGTTGTTGTACGTTACTTTCGCTTTCTGCAGATTCATTTTAGGACCCCCCCCCCTTTCTGCTCTCCTTGTCTAACTCCGTAATCATGAGTTGCAATTTGTCCCCTGAGTTACTCAGCGATGCAATGTCATCGGCGAAGCGCAGGTTACTAAGGTACTCTCCATTAACTCTTATCCCTAACTGCTCCCATTCTAGGCTTCTGAAAACCTCCTGTAAGCACGCGGTAAATAGCATTGGTAAATAGATCTAAGCCTCTATGCTTTTGCCAGAGAGCAAAATCTGGACATGGTGCACACGAAGGTGTTCCCTTTAACTGTGAACCTGTCTGCACATATGAATAAAGCCTTCGAAGGTGCGCCGGCCATATCCGTATTTGCATGAGCCATTTGCTAAAAACTGAACCTTTCTCGATCACGGGCTTGTAGGCGATTAGGTGTTTCCGGTAGCTAATCCGAACTCTCGTCAAGGTCGCTTATTATTTGTCGTTGCCACATTTGACCGTTGTCTTTCGACATTGTATTACTTCGTCTCCCACTGTTGTCACCTGTATCTGCAGCAACCAAAATGTCATGGTCTTAAGCACGTGGCTCAAGGTCCAGCATGGCGGAACAAAACAGTCCGGAGGGAACATGGCGCAATGCGTGCGATAATAAGCAAGAACAGGACAATAATAGCACATAGCGCAATGCATGCGACGTCAGGCATGTCCACACCACGCTTCGCCGTCTCCCGTTTTCCCGATAGGGAACTTGGACTACTAATTAGATGTGGAGCATCTCTATCTCGCGGCTGTGTCACGCGTCCGGCGTCCACACTCACACTACGCATGTGCGACTCTCCTCTTTCCCTCTCTCCAGCAGCTACGCGTTACTGCCTCCGCTTCTCTCCTACCATATGCTTGCGCTCACTCCCCCAGTGCGCATGCGCGCCCTCTCGTCTCTGCCCTCTCCTATGCTCCCTCTCTCCTGCCTCGCTACGTAGGCGGAAGGAGCATCCGCTAACCTATGCTCGCTCCCCCCTCCGCTTTAGGCATTCCTTCCCCACGGGGTCTCGAAAAGACGACGCAGGCAGCGTCTGCAAGCGACTTTCTTGATTGAAAAAACCGACTTCTGGCGCTGCACAACCGCAATGCCCCGCATCGCCCAATGGTCCCCTTCGTAGAGATGCCTTTTTTTTTTCGTTTCATTCCACGTTGCACGGTTCTTGTCGAATTTCTTCGGTACCCTCCAAGTTTCCACACTATACGTCAGCTTCGGCCTGATTTGAGGATGTCTAACGAAAGCGCTTAAGACCACTTCAATTTAAAACATCAGCTTTTGCTTAAATAAATATACTATTGTTTTTAGTGTTCCTTGACTAAATTACCTGACAGGTGCATTATGGTTTTACAAAAAAAAGAAACAACAGGATTTAGTTATTCACAGAGTTTGAAGCGATCAATCAATTATTGAAAGGATCAGTGCGACAAACACACACACAACAGGGCAGAATTAACCGCATCTCAAGCCCTGCGTTGTCGTCTTCCTTGCAATGCGCAGAATTACCCACCTTTTTTCGAGGTAATGTGCTGGACTTGGTCCTTTTTGGTGCACTCTTCTTCCCCAGTAAGAGTTCTCACCATTCTTCGTACACCTTCCGAAACCTGAAAGGCCGGTGCACAAGGGTTAATTATTATATTTCCAGAGCTCAAGCCATCCTTAACTACGGTATGCCCTCTAAACAGAAAGCCATAGTAAAGAAGGTAGTAGCTGTGGAATATCACTACCCCGATCTTCACTGTACTACGTCTTCTTAAGGTTTTACTACATGTTGATGCATCAGAGGTAGTAAACGTTCACATTAGTACTCAGCGTGCCAGAATTAGCTATGTTTACTGTATGCGTACGTGGTGGGTCAGTAAATGCTACTACCCTACATTACAAACTGATATCAATTTTATGTTATGCTGTAAAATCGTAACCTCGTCGAGGAAAATTCCGACAAACTATAATTTTTCTGATAACGTTGGTATACCAGTTTTTCGGGAGGGGCCTTTGCCCAGGCCACGAATTCGCCGAAACTCTCGAAGTTGTTACCGCCATTACTTTTCTTTCAATGCCATGACACCTATATTTATCAAGGTATAAGCTGTAAGAATAGTGACTGTTTGGCTATTGTTTAATGTAAAATTGAAATTAGGTGTCGTATGCAGAGCGCGCTGAGTTATTGTTTTGTATTATATTTGTGTAATACTATCCCATCGCCTAGGGCGAAGCAGGGTTCATAAAACAAGGTTTATTGGAGAAAATGTGTGCTCCATAACAAAGCAAAAGAAAACGACGTGACAGCAGCTAACAAAACGACGTGCTAAGGTGAGCGTCGGCGGTCAAACAAGACAGTCGCAGCTTTAGTCCATCTGCAGCCATCGTCGGATTGCACTGATAACTATATAGTCTGGTGGCGACAGGGCAAAACACTCTCCCCTCTGCTATCCCTATAAAAAAATGCTAGCGTGACATACAACAGAAAGCAGGAAACTTGAGATTTGCTTCAAACAAGGGTAAGACGATCGTGCGTGGTCATATGTTGGCCACAAAACATCTAGAACAAACATCTAGGCATATATCATGACACTACGACTTAATTTTTGTGCGTTTTAATATGTGTTAAGCTGTGCTCATTACACTGTATTCCGTAAAGGTTCGTTCTTGCGAGGAAAGGTTGTACGTACATCTGCTTCTATGTTTTTTTTTTAAGGCTGGAGGCGAGAATGATCAATGGAGGCCTGAGTGGCTAGATTTAGGTGCAGGTTAAAGAACTCTAGCTCAAACTTTCCGCAGCGCTCCAATATTCGGCGTCTGTTATGATCATACCGTGGCTTTGGGACGTTAAACCACTTCAACCAATATTATACGCTTTTAATTTGTCCAAGCATTCCTCAATGATTTGTTATGTATCTTTTAGGCTTGCGCAATCAGTAGAATGCTTCAAATACTTGAATAAATAGTACAGTATTCAAATTCGCTTCGATTAGAACTTAAAATGTTGAAAAATTTTGAAGCATTCGAAATGAACAAATAGATGTATATTAGTCCGCATGCAACTCCCGTAAAGGTGGTTTCACTAAATTGAAGTGGTGATAAGCCGTGAAAGCTCCTATCCAAATGTAAGTTCACCCGCACAAGGAAAGTGATGAGTTGTGGGTTGGCACGTCTCATGCGTGATACGTGCCGCGCCCTTTTACCTTGTAACACGCACAAAACAGCCTGTAAAGGTCGTTTCACCGCAGTAAACTAGTGCTATACCTTGAATACATCTACACAAAAAAGATTTGCGGTGCCACGAAGCCCCACTTCATGGTTGAATGAACACATTACCCTCGCATCAATACATCATTTCTTTAATCTTACAAGCCTGCTATACCGATATAGCAAATTTTACCACGTACATATTGTACAGGTCAGCACTTGCATCCTACCGAAAGTTATATCCTGCTGCTATTAAACGTGTTCTTCAACTTTCTTTGGGGAAATAAAGAAGAGAAAGAAAAGAAAGCCATTTTCACAGGTCTCGTTTCAAACTTAAAAGAATATTGTGAAAGTTAGGTCATTAAATTCTGCCCTTTTTCTGTACATGTGATATACACCATTCTAATTTGATTTGAAATTATTCGACCGAAATGGCAATTCGCTTCGAATTTGCTTCAAACCGAAAATTCACTATTCGCACAGGCCTAGTATATTTGCACACATTCCTGTTTTGTCTTACTGTGTGGCTGCCTGAAGTGCCTCCCGCAGAGCGGACCAAGTCAATCTTTCTCATTCGGTTCTCTTCGCGGAAATTCTCAAACGTTAAAATATTTTTTTCAAGAAAGCGAAATGAAAAAAAAAAGCAACTGAATGCCAGCACCATGCTTCGATGGCGTAAGCAGGCGGAGATGTTCACAGCCACGATGTCCATGATGGAAAGCATGTACAGGGAAGAGAAAGACCGTGCAGCCGTCAGGGTTGCCGGTCGGTTGACGGCAGCAAAGGTTCCCAGCAGGATTATGGTCATCTGCAATCGGACGTAATTTATTGATGACTAATAAAACGCTGGGGTAATAATATCGGTGGCAATATCATTGTTATTATAATGGCAATATCTCTGTAACTATAATCATCACTCCCATCGTCATTAGATCTTGTCCTGAGCACCTGTTCGTACTTTTTCTCGTGTTTTTTTTCGTATTTTCTCTAGTAGACGTTAGCACTGCCTAATATTAATTTTCTCTTGCATGCACCAGCTCAAATACGCCTTGTGGTTGTTCCACGGCACGTCCAATAACTGATTGATTGATCAATAAACCAATCGGTTGATCGATCTATCAATATAGACCTGTTATTACCACTATCGTTATCAACTTGACATAGATTGGTCGAATGATGATTATGATGATGTAACCAAAAGAATCTCTTATGACGATATTTTACAACATGGGGCTAACGGCCGTAAAAGAAAGGCCGCGACGAACGTGGAATCGGTCAACATATTAGAGCACAAGACACGCCGCAAGACGACGCCAAACTTGCTAGTTTCCATGTCACCAATAAGCGTTTACCACCACCACCACCACCACCATCATCATCATCATCATCGTCAGCCTGAATACGCGCGTTGCAGGGCCTCTCCTACGATCGGTCAATGAACCCGGCCTCGTGCTTTCTACTGCCACGTTATATCTGCGAACTTTTTTTTAATCTCATCCGCCCACCTAACTTACTGTGTACCCCTCGTGCGTTGGCCTTTTCTTGGTATACAGTGAGTTATCCTTAATGACCAGCGCTTATTATCAGGCGCTTGCTTGCTTAGAGACGCATGCTTAAAAAGCAGTACCGACGCAAAAATTTTCGATCTTCTTTGTTTTTGTGATCCAATACAGAGGCTAACGTCCCAGATTCCACGGCCGGAAGTCTCCTTTTCTCGAGCGAGCAACAACTATTTATTTCAATGTGTTTTCAACACCACCCAGTCACAGCTTCAGTTTCAGAGGGCTTCTAGAGAGGCGGGACAACGCGGGGTTCCTTGGTAAGAAGTGCTGAACACGTAAACCTCACACAATTCAACGACGCACTCGCCACGTGCACCGGAGGTGACATTGCAGGCACGTGATCACCATTTTACAGAGTTTGAGCACTGCGTCAGATAGCGCACGAATGACTG
Source organism: Rhipicephalus annulatus (assembly GCA_013436015.1). NCBI lineage: Eukaryota > Metazoa > Arthropoda > Arachnida > Ixodida > Ixodidae > Rhipicephalus > Rhipicephalus annulatus. Next base: position 178,419 of record WOVY01001250.1, read on the forward strand.
GGGCCGACAGCACGCGCAAGGTGCACGGCAGCTCGAAAAGTATATGGTTGTTCGCACTGATTTGTGTTGATGTCGAATTCGCGAGATGTTCAGTTCTGCACGTACTAGACGATACGCCCTATAAGATGTATTTTGAGCAAGTTCCAAGATATATTTATTCGTCAAACTTTTCTAGATGTGCGTGTTCCCACACCTGTTGGTACGTTCTTCTTCGTCTTCTTCGTCGTCGTCGTCTTCGTCGCCTTCTTCGTCGTCGTCGTCTTCGTCGTCTTCTTCGTCGTCGTCGTCTTCTTCGTCGTCGTCTTCTTCTTCGTCGTCGTCGTCGTCTTCGTCGTCGTCGTCTTCGTCGTCGTCTTCTTCGTCGTCGTCTTCGTCGTCGTCTTCTTCGTCGACGTCTTCGTCGTCGTCGTCTGCTTCTTCTGCTTCTTCTGCTTCTTCTTCTTCTTCGTCGTCGTCGTCGTCGTCGTTGTCGTTGTCGTTGTCGTTGTCGTTGTTGTTGTTGTTGTTGTACACGTCCGCACAAACTTACCTCACAAGTTCGCCCACCTTCAGATTTTGTATCAGTACTTCCTGATAACAAATACCAATCTTCGCATCTTTCGCAAGTTTTCGTACGCGATTGGCTATAGCAGCGGTTACCTTTGTCTAGACCATCAAAAGCGCGCACGATGATTTCCCACATTGGTAAAATCGTGTTTTGCCAGCCTTTCAGTAACAATGACCGAAACCTATACGCACCAGGGAGCTGGAGGAGACTTGCAGGGAATCGACGAATCCGTCCAGCAGGTTGGCGAGGAAGATGAAGAAGGTCTCCCTCTCGCGGAAGCGGTTCATCGCCCGGACCAGTGCGTCTTCCCAGGCGTAGAACTTGACCAGCCGGACGCAGGACAGGCTGTCCGCCATTTTCTTCAAGCGCTCGTCCCGCTGACGGTTGACGCGCTTCTGTTCATGCAGCGCCAGAAGACAACGTATAAGGCTATACACCAGCATATTTAGTTACAGCGCGAAGTACGGAAAAGAAGACATGTGGGCGGTGATACCTGGGTTAGAGATGCATTAATGTGCGCCAAAGAGGGCACAGAAATTCGCTCAAGAATTCAACCGCTTCGCATCTGAAATCGCACTGCAGCACGTGTGGCTGTTCACCTGCCTTCGCCGATACAGAGATTCTGTCAAGACACAGATCCCGGATAACTAGAGAAATGATAAAAGTTTTCCATGTTAAACGAATGGATGAAATGTGCGTCACTGGGGCATCGATATATCTCGCTGAAAGAGAAGTTCGCATATCTTCTCAGCACACGCGTCATAAAGTGATACGCTGCGCAACTTTTTTCTATCCCTTTTCAACACTTCTGCGTAATGTTATTACGCTTCTTTTTTTTTCATGACTTTTTTTTCACGCTCTTGCATTCTTCAAATAAACCTTTCAGTTGCGAGTCAGCGCTCATTTGTGTCCCTTCCATCTTCGTCGATCTCGCGCTATGACCAAAAATGCATCCCTACCAACTAGCCTAACTTTCTATACTACTGCTATATAGCTGTTTCACAGCAATGTTGATAAGATGTTCGACAAGCCCATTCGTGTCGCCAGAAAGCTGGCGCAGCACCTAGCACAGCGTAAAGAAATCACGGCCGCGTATCTACGCGCGTTTCTGAACAAGGTAATGTAAGTCATCTGGCCTTGTGTAATCTTCCTCTTATTGTCATATCGATATTTGCGCTGCTGTTCACCATAGATCACCAGTTAACCCGAATTTTCGAGTCCAAAAAGTCACAGTTTCCCCGCAAGGGCGAAGCAATGAATGCGATAGCAGCAACTTGGAATGTAACGCTGAGAATGGCAAACCGGTCGAAACGTGCAACGCGCTGCTCACGCACAAATGAAGCACGAAAACGACACACACAGGACGAGAGTGTACTAACAATGCTTACCGCTCGACACTTAACACGCTGTTTAAACGAAAACGAGGCGCGGGTACAGATATGAGTGTGAACTAACGAGGGCCCCAGTTGTTACTTCGCTGTGTTTGAAAAAGCGCACTCTTTTCGCAACGGCGCCAAGTCCAGCGAGCGAAGTGATGTTCGTGCGCTTGGCAACTAAACGCAATCGTTCCGGTCGAAGGCGCGGGATTCTCTCCACCGAAGGATAAGCGCACGCGTACAAGTATTAACTCTTCCCCACGCCCTCATCTTCTCTCTCGGCAAAGCTTTCGTGGTGTGGTCTACAAGATCCCATGCACCGATTACGAATCGGTGTAACTTGGCGAAAGTGGCAATTTCTGCAATGGTCTAAAGCAGCATAAGAATGACGTCGCCAAGAGCCACACAGTGACTAATGCACTCACAGGGCTTGCCGAGACAACGCCTCCTTTAATTCAATGTCCAGTGAAAACGCGCGCTTCTCAACGGGAGCCGTCGGTCCGCATTAATTCGGGGAATGGTCGTGATGCGGCGCTTTATGAGAGGTCGCGCTAAAGACCCCTTTAGGTCGCGCCCCTCGCGTCACAAGTGCATCCGAGCGTTTTCCCCAAAAGATGTAATAGAGTGTGTTTCCCACACCAATGTCACACGTCTGTCAGATTCGCTCCTTCGTGATGCTTCTTTCTGGCTCGAGATAATGGTGCCACCACGTCACAGAGCAGCGCATGAAGAAACTTTGCAGTGCCGCTTCCCCATTGGTTGCCTGCATAGCGCCACCAACGGCGACACGCTCTCTCAAAGAACCGTATATTACACGCAGCCAGTGTGACTGCAAATATCGTGAAGACGAGGAATGCAAGACGTCGCCCCACGGGTCTGTACACAACTGAACAAAAATTGCTTCTTGTGATTTCCGTCATGAGGCACTGCACGAGCGGCTACTCTCCCCCATGACAACAAAGCACACCCGAAAACTAGGCGATGGGTGAGAGCTGGAAAGGGCTAGAGAAGAGGGTGGTGAACAGCTGGATCGGGCGCACTTGGCTGGCATTGTTAAAATAGAGGAGGCGTTGGCCGAGTAGACAGACCACGAGATAAAATGGGACAACGCACACAGCGTGGCTACGGAGAAGAATTTGACAACGAGACCCAACCCCCAATCACTAATCATCCAGCCAACAAGTAAAACAATCAACAGATCATCTGGCATGCTAAACCACCTGTACTCCCGGACTTTGCGTCATGCGCTAAACGCTACATAAGAACCTGCTGCTCATCCATCATTCAGTTGTGAGATCATGAAACGTCCTTCATGTTATGTTTCGACATTGGTCGATGATATATAGTTGCAATGCGGGCTTTTTGTTAACGTACTTGAAAGATATTGACGTAGCCCGAAGCGAAATACAGGCACAGAAAAGAGCGCTGACAGTCGCCCAAAAAAGCAACATTTGAACGTACGTGTAGAAAGCATCCATTATACGAAGAGCAAAGGGGAAGACACTTTCACCACCTCCTTCTAGGCCTGCATTCCTTAGCAGCCTTAACTGGATTCTGCACATTGTTGTAGAGATATGTAGCATAAATATGCAATGTACACTTCCCGCATCAAATTCGAAAGTTTGGTCACAGCACAACGTCAGATTTATATTGAGTACCACACTCTCAAAGAATGGTTAGTCCTACTTGGCCTTCCCCTCAGAAGGGGGATGCCAGGCCGGGTGGTGGTTCATGGTACTTCAGAAACCACAGCGTACATGCTACACGAAAACATTTTGTCCTGTCTCCATCTTGTCCGTGTCCATGCACTGCGCTACGGTTTCTGAAGTACGTCGACTGCCCCCCCCCCCCACACCTTCCCATTCCCTCTGGGTGAATGGGAAATCTACACCATTGCTGAACAAACTGAGATTCGACGGCCAGTCGCCACTGCATATCAAAATTAAATGAACGACCCCCAGTATCTTTAACTGGTGTGAGCGAGCGGCACCTAATCTGTGCCATATGACGGAGTTACAAAAAAAGGCGTTGAAAATCGCATGCGCATAAAGTGTGTTATACTGGGGTCATCTTCCGCTAGGCAGTTACCTTTAAGGCTGTCACGAACAGTCATCGTAAGTAAGCGAACTATATTGCTAGAATGTTACTTTTATGCCTATGAACGTTGCAGCAAGCAATCGAAATATAATTTTAAGATACGCCACACACACACACACACACACACACACACACACTCATGATACACTGTGGAAGACGGTTCGTCTGAAGTGCACTAAGACGTATTGACGCATATATAAGAAGCACCAGCCTGTCAGACAAGGGGCTCCGCTCAGTGAGCTTTGTGGGCATGCACTTACCCTCGACCGGTTTGCAGTATCGATCCGTCAATCGGCGATGACGCACAGTAAGTACGCCGCACACGCACGCTAGTTAAATATATTGAGTGGCTTTACGTCACGGGTCGGCTTATATAACCACTACCGGCCTTCGAAAGCCAACAAGTTGAATCGGGAGCGTAATATACTTGCCCAAAATCCCGTCTGCACCTTGGAGACCGGGACGAAGAGAGCTAGTGACACCAGCTGCCAGGCGACGCAGCCGATGACGGGAAGAACACCGACACGCTTGACCAGCATCCACAGGAGAACAGGAAAACAGAGAAGACCACTGGCGATTTCGAATATGATGACAGCAGCCATGTTTAATTCTTCGCAGTCCACGCCCACCAGAGAGACGAGGTAGCCGGTAGGGTTCTCCGAAAGGGCCCGACCACTCATACGCGTTGTCTGTAACGGCAGAACCGGCTCTAGAGTGAGAGTAGCGCAGCGAAACACGCACTTAAAACTTATTGTGGCGAAAGCCTTACATTTCTTATCAAACCGGCAATCTGAGCATTGGTAGCGATCATCTAGTGGCTGTGTGGACTAGCAATGCAAAAATAAAAAAACTTGGCTTTTAGGAGTAGTTTAACACGAAAGGGAAACGTGTTTTCACAGAGGTAATAGAGCGTTTCTTGTGCATCGTTTCACCGCGAAGGAATGATTGCTACAGCAACAAGTTGCAACGTCACGCGAAGAACAGCAGGGAGCTCGAAACTTGCAGCGCGCGCCTCAAGCAGAAATGAACATACACAGCACGAACTCGGACAAACACGGCTCAATACTTTAACCACGTTGTTAAAATAGAAAGAAAGACGAAACGAACGCACAAGTATACACAGGACACGCGCGAGTAACTCGCATATTTCTTACTTCTTCCTATGTGAGCAGCGCGCTCCTTTCGTAAACGCGGCCGCGGCAGCGAGCGAAGTGACATTCGTGCTCTTTTAACCGCTGCAACTTCAAAGAAAACCTGCTGTGGAAGCAAAGATGTACACAGCACCCCAGTTCCGAGATAAGCGCGCGCGCGAGTGAGCGACCACGTCAAAGAAGATCTATACGTACTTTGACCACACCATGTGGAGGCGCGCGCGCATAGCAACGCGCGGGGTGGCGCGGAGGCCACGACGCGTGACCACGCGCGCCCAACACTACCCAACACGCGGTACTCGAGTAATCTCGCTACTGATGACTAAAACGTTCTGAAGCGACTAAGCTCCAAGTCCGGCCAACGGTACATGGTGCGTACAAATGGATTGTCGTTAGCAAGCTGAGAAATGTACACCTGGTGGCGTAGTGGTTAGAATCGCGCTCTGCGGAGCAAGAGGTCACTGGTTCGACGCCTTGCTCAGGTATATCTCACTCGTGTTTTTTTTTTACAATCTGTAAATGTATATTTTAGAACATCATATATCCGTGACGGAAATACGTCAGCTGAGCCGTGGTGGGCCCTGGCATGAAAAAACTCTCATGTTAAAAACATCAAGTGACGACGCCACAATAACATCATGAGCTCGGGTGTGGCTTCATGTTACGTACCGCCCCATGACGCCGTTGTAGCGCCCTCCTTTGGGCAGCGAACAAAACCGGACAATGTGCGACCTGAAGAGAGGCAAACGAAGCCGGTACCTGACAGTAGCACGTTGAGATTGCTTGCACATCCTTCTCCCTGCTTATACATCGACTATGAAGATAAAGAAGGCTTGCACTTTCGAGTCCTCGAAAGCGAATACACGCCCTGTGAGTTTTCTTTTTTTTTTCGGTGGAATAGATGCACAAAGATACACGGGGAGGGGTGCGGAGGAGTGAGTGATATGAACGAGATGAATACCAAAAAAAAAACCGCGCTGAAGCTCGAGTCACGACTAACCTTTGTGAAGAGTGCCGCTTGCATGAGGGCCTTCATCTGTAACGATAATCGCAGCACAACGTATTCCATAAAGCCCGAAAGGAACACTTCCGCGACGCACGTCGACAGGAAGAGCACCGTCAAGGCTGTCGTCGCCGGCTGGCAGCCCAACTCCTCGATGAGAGCCCTTGAATAACGGCGTAAGAAAACGTACATGCCACTTCCAGTTCACGAGATCCTAAATAAATTTATGAAATTCAAATAGTCCTTAAAGTGCGCGCACGATTCTCGCAACGTACTGTTTCATATTTTTGCATATGATTTGCTATGGGGAGTTTGAAGTAAAGAGCACCTTGGTTGATACGTTACTCCTTGTTTGGTTCAAAATGTATGTTAATTAGTTTGGTAATTGTATCTACTAGGGATCGGAAACATGCGGCCCGCTGGGCAGTATTGTGCGACTGTCGGTACGACATAAAAACACCACCCCCTTCGGTCTAACTAGCCGATGAACACCCGTCGACTAAGCGACAAACAACTCCAACCCTTTCTGCGTTTGTCAGTGAACAAGTTCGAGGTAAACATATCCAAGTTGGCTAAGAATGTTCAGCAGCAAAAGTTGCTTCAAAATAAGATTTAACGATTCTAATCTATGTTAATGAATTGCAAGTTTGTGTGCGTGGTGCGAATAAAAACAATTTTTATGCCAGTTTGGTGTGCCCTCAAAGGAAATTCACTGAACTTTCCTCTTTGCTACTGACGAAAGAATGAATCATTATGAACTTTGTGGGCCGATTTGTATTGGTGAGCCTAAGTAACCCAAAGTATTGAAGTGTAACTGCTGAGCACAAAAACGATGGCAGCATCTCCACGGAGTGAATGATAATGAGTAGGGTGAAGCATCCGTGAACCCGTCCGTGCTTCCGTCCGTCCGTTCGTTCTTGCTTCCGTCGGTCCGCGTGACCATCCGTCCGTCGGTGCGTCCGTCCATCCATCTGTCTGTCTGTGTGTCCATTCGTCCATACGACCGCGCGTCTATCCATCCGTCCGTCCGTCTGCTAGTCTGTCTGTACGTCCGTCCATGAGTCCATCTAGTAAACACTCCAAGTACCACCGTCTCCCCATCTCGCATCACCTGTGGAACATACCCCCTCTAGAGCTGGTATGTGCCACCTGTGGCTACGTACCACTACATACATACATACAAGGGATGGACAGACCCACGCCTCAAGAAGCTTCACCCCTAAAATTTACCACCTTCTTGAATGGGACCATGGGGTGATGCGAAGCATCGCGGTTGTGCAGCGCGAGCATCAGTCAAGGAACTCCGCTAATAGACGCTGCCCGCGTCTGCTTTGCGAGGCAGGGGAGGGGGAGCATAGTAAAGATGCATTCCCGTTCTTTTTCTCGCGCATGAGAGTCACAAATGCTAAAAGCAATTATTTTTACCTTTTCATTGCTTTTACTATGTCACGCCTCTTTCATAGCCTCTCGTATATCTATTGAATACATTTCAGTTGTGAGTCAGCGCTTCGTCTCTCAGGCCCTCTGTTCTATCCGCCTTTTTCTGAGCTGTCACAATGACATGAAAAACCAACTCGTCTGAAATATTGTCTTCCTATGTTATTTAGTCACTACCAATTCAATATGCCATAAAGTACATACTTTACGTTTACCACTAATGACCCTAGAAGCGAAAGCGTTGTCATCTCTAACAAGAAATTTTATTATTTTGTTTTTGTTTATTTTTATGTTGTTTGCTATAGTCAGGGCTGCACTGCTTATCACACGTTTTGACGATGCCGAATACAAAACACACAAAAACACAAAACAAACATTTCACGACCAAATTAGGCAATAGCCACGTTTAAATGTATGCCAACGTATCTCGGCAATGCTGTGCGATCGCATTTCTGTGGGGAGCGCGCCGTTTCGTTCGCAGCAAGCCGCCACCTGTTTCCAGCAAGCGCGCCCATCACCGGCCGCCATCGCCGCTCTGCTGTATCCAAGGACGCATCGGGCTCTCGTACACACGCATTCTGTAAATGTGCATTCGCCTTATCAAAGCACGTCCACATTGACACGATTCTCTCATCCATAGCACGTTTAATTGCTAACAGACCCAGGATTTGGCCCCATCTGTTCGTGGCGGCATCTCTTGCGGTAGTAAGGGCATCCTGCCACAATTGAATGGGAAATAGGCGGAAAAAATTATCTCTTCAAAAATCCTAAATATCGAAAAAGTGACAGCTTTGCCGCAAAGGCGAAGCAATGAACGTGACAGCTATAATTTGAAAGGTCACACGCAGAATGGAAAGCAGATCGAAACGTGCCCCGCGTTTCTCGCGCACAAATTACGCCCGAAACGTACTCACAGGTACGGATGCACGCGAATAAGCGTCTCATTTGTTACTTCGCTGAGTTTGAAAAGCACAGGCTTTTCACGAACGCAGACTGCAATGATTGCAGTGACCTTTGTGTGCGCCCGGTAACTACAGCAGAATCGTCCCACGTAAAACCCGAGGGCAGCCAAAGCGTACTATCCTCCCCTCCTCGCCATCACGAGATAAAGGCGCGCGAGGGAGCGTCGCTCCCCTTCTCTAAACAAGGCAAAGTACGCGTAGGAGATTAGAGCGGGCGCCGCTGCGCGATGTGGCGATGCGCGCACATTGCGCCATCTTTCGGGTAATGCCGAAAACACAGCAGCGGTAAGTGGTAGATATAAATAGCTTGCCGTTTGAAAGGAGTGGCTCAGTGATTAACGCCTCACTTTCACGAGGCAGAGGTGTCCCGTTCGATTCCGTGCGCCGGAGTGCTTTTTTCTGTATTTTTTTTCTTTCTTGCGTTTTCTTATACATAGATACGTATACATATACGTTGCATGACATCGACGCCGGCGGTAAAATTCAGCCGAGAGTGTCCATATAATTGCTATCGCAATAAATATCGACTCCGGGTTCCATGCAGCAGAGACCTACAAGAACATTCTGGTAAATTTTCAGTATCGTGCAACGGAGCGTGCGGCTTCCCAGTATATCATTGAACAGCACCCATTGTAAACACATACGGCCCCATTGTAAAATATTAAACGTTCTGGGAAGCCAGGCGGTTCACAGTAGAACAATGTAATTCCAACAGAGCATTCAAATAGGTCTCTGCAGTGTAGAACCATATTTTATAACCAGCCTTTTATATTGTGTCAGACATTATTTTTTCCCACCTACTTTCAATTCAGTAGCCTCAGGCCACCCCAGTCACCACTGACAGATGACAGTTCATGCACTTGTACCCAGATACTTGTCACGGATCCAACGCACAAGCATTCGATTGATCGTGCGATTCTCATCTAGGTCGACATTGCGGGGAATACGCCGCACACTGACAACATGATTCTTTTCAGGCATAAAAAGCAGCTTGTCCGAAAAATTATCGAGGCCTTGCACATTAGAAGAAGCAACAAGAAATGCGCTAGACAGCCATCAAATAAATTATGCGATAGGTAATACGATTTATTTAGTCAGTGTGTGGCATTGTGGCTTAAAATTCATTGTATGCATGCTATGTAAAGGGGCTACAGCCTATAGGATGTTCTTTTTGTATAGATCACAAGTCACGTAACTCAATGCAGCACATGTCATGTGAACTTGAAGTGCACATTGCATGTACTGCATTGAGGCAACGGAGGCAACGCACGGTTGCCGTTGACGCAAATTTGACCGTGCAGGGTTGCCGCTGGGTGGACTTGAAAATGCGCCATAATTCAAGCCAAAGTAGCCACGTCATTTGTTAGTATTGCCAGATTTGTAACCAAATAGAAGAGGAGCGGTGTTATGAACAGATTTTATTATTGATGAATAACTGAAGCCATTGTGACAATACAAAACGAGAAGCCTGAAGGCACGTACAAAAGAGCCATGGCGCCAACTCATAATTTCCACCACCGGACCGGTCGGAAAGCCGCCACTTTGGCGCAAAGTTTACACCAGCGGCAATCCTGCGCACTTCTTCCGTAGCTTGTTCTTTTTGTGAGCGCTGCAACGTGCTAAGTACGAATCCATAGCAACTCGCTCAATTTTCAGTTCTAAGTAATTCGTGTACATGCTGCGATCTAAAAAGCTTCCATTTAAACAGAGCTTCCAGTTGAAAAACGGGAAAAGGCGTTTACAAAATACTCACTCAAGCAAGGGCACGCGTATTATGTAGTTGGTGTAGAATGCAAATCCAGCGAGGATCACCCAGAGCGCCTCGTACCAAAGCACGCGCAAGAATCCACAGAAGACGTGGAAGCCGGAATTGCGCCCCGTCCTGGAAGCGCACAAGCTTTAGGATGAGTAATCGGTGCGTTTCTGAAGATCTACAAGTCTCTCTAAAAGAGGGAACATGCCAGTACGGACACAAAAAAAGTGGCTAAGACACCACAGTGAGATCAATTAGTGCTTTAGGTGCATTCCCGCATTACACTCTATGCCAAGAAAAATGTTTTTATCCTACACAGTGTAGCTATGAGAAAAGCAATCCGAAACGCATAATTGCGCACAGTCGGTGAACAAACCAAATCACCGGATGGGACTCACATCGAAGACACGCGGAGTGGTTGACGTTGAACAAGGCCTGACATTATTTAACCATACGGACATCTACAATGAAAGAGCCACCACAAACTTGGAGGAAGCTCGAGCTTATATCGCCTTTAAAAGCAGAAAGCGATAGCGCATTCTATAATCTATTGTGACCCAGCTCGCACGACCTTCCCAACAGCCTATAGGCTTCGATTTTCGGTGGACACCACGCCGCAAGAAAATAAACGTATGTGCGAGTGTGAATTGACCATTTCAAACTATCCTATGTAGGCTATAGATTCCCTACTGCAAGTATAGTTGCCCACTACGACGTAATTCTTCTTTTTGCGAATGGGAAAAGTATACCAAGTATACGCGTCCGTAAGACAAAACGCGCACATCGCAAATGCACGCGTTGTTTACGCTGTTGCTGACAGCTGTGATTAACTATGCCGATGAGCACTGTGACAGGTGACCCTTAACCACGTGTTGTAGAATTCACGAGTTTCAACGCCAGGTGCGGTTCTACAGTTTTGTCGCGCAATATTACGCGTGTTCAGAGAGTGTATACCCTCACACTACGTGACATGCGTACAAGTTTTCCTTTCCGAACCAGTTTTAAGCATTGGCATGGCTCTGCTTGCTACGATGTAGGCCTAGACTCCATTCGCGTTCGAAACGAACATTTTATATGCGAAGCATTTCTTTGCCAACCACAGACGTCCATCCGTGTGCTCGCCCGTACATCCATCCGCGGGCGGGTATGTGCCACAGGTATGCGAGGACGTGCCACAGGTGATGCACTTACCCCCGTATTCAAGAACGTCCCTTCACTCAACACTTCACCTTCACTCCAGAAAGCCAATGGGAGCGCCGTCTCTAGGCATGGCAAGTCACTGCATATGAGCGATAATCTGCTGCGATTCTTGAGTAGCGCAGCGTCATTTTCAGCCGAGCGGTGGCGCAGTGCTCAACTCTGTCAAGTGAAGGGTCGAAATCGAGTCGAAGAGCGTTTGAGAATACGGGGGTTAGTATCTACCCAGCAAGGGCGAGAACATCCGTGGGCAGTTTTAACGCACGAGCGCGAAGGACAAGCGGCACCGACAGCGTTTATCCGATGAGTGCAACGAATAAATGTCAATGTCTCAGCAGGAATCCAATCCCAGCATTCTGCGTGGCAATCTAGTATACTACCCCATAGCCACGCCAGATTTAAAAACTGCTTTGAATAAAAAAAGGCTAGTCAGTTCTAATGTTGGTGAAAGATCAATTGTGGTTACAATGCTGGCTTTCTAAGTTTAAAAACATTGGCAAGGCCAGGTCTCGAAACTGCTTCGGAAAAAGAAAGCTTATTCAGTTTTGTTAGTGAAAGATCAATTGTGGTTGCCATACTGGCTTTCTAAGTTTGAAAACATTGCGCATGTGCTCTTATGCTACAGGCGTTGCATACATAAGCACCACCAAGTGAAGTTGGTTTATGCGTAGCACAACCCAGGGCTACCATCATTGCAAACACCAGCGCACCATATCAGGTTACCGCTTCAGGTGTTGGGAATGCCTACGCTGTTTCTGGCGATAGTTATAGCGCGAGAACAAAACGACGACACAGAGACAAGAAGGACACGAAAGACACGAGCGCTCGTGTCTTTCGCTCGTGTCTTTCGTGTCCTTCTTGTCTCTGTGTCGTCGTTTTGTTCTCGCGCTATAACTATCGTCATGCCATACCAACTAGCCCAAGCTGCCACACTTCTATTTCTGGCATCGTTACACAGCTGTAAACAACTGGTTATATAAACATATGCGACTGTTCAACATATGTCTGTGCGTACAACATTCGTACATATCTTTAGTGTCATTTCGTAACGTTTCGGTGAAACAAAAAAAAATGCACCACAGTCTCCTTCCCTCCGCATGTTTCGCGTAACATCAATTCCCAAGCTACGAAGGATGGGCCAGATTTTATTTATTTATTTATTTATTTGAATCACTTCAGAACTATCGCTCACAGAGAACGCTGTCTTTTTTCCTCACATTGAACGACACCGACACAGTGTGAAATAGGCTTTTTAATGCTGTCTTGATAATAAAACGACTACGCTGGATATGTAAACACTGTTTACACACACAGGTGTTTTGAGCACGTCAGTGCACGCGCAACTGGAAGTCGAGTGCTGATTACGATCGCCTATTATTACAGTTTAATCACCCTAATGAAGACGCGAGTAAAAACTGACACCTTCTATCTAGAAAGAGAGAGAGAAAGGGAGGCCGGGAGGTTGACCAGATGTTGGCATCTGGTTTGCTACCCAGCACTGGGAGTGGGGAAATAGGGGCAAGCGTGCTATATAACATACGACACGGCAGACGGTTTTTTTGCGTGGTAGCGATGTACCCACATGCATATACAATTCATGCATGCAGCGAATTTGTACCATTTGAGTGGCGAAGAACGCAAATTGCGGACAAGAAGTCGGCTTTTCAGTCTTCGCATGAGCGGAAAAATGTCTCCCTCCACAGTAACGGAATAAAGGCCGGCGTTGATGATGTGCCTGCGTAAAACACATTGTTCAAACAGGTAAGCGCTAAAGTGCCTGCTCTTTGAAACACTTCGTGCGCAAAAGCAAATACGTCCAACAAATATACCTGTAAAAGTGTGACGCACGTTAACTATTGCCTATAACTGCAGTTTCCGAATCATGACGTAAATTTAAAAAAAAAACTGTGGTTGTCAAAAAAGCAGCCTTTCCATCGGTGGGGTCGAACTCACAACCTTTTACAATCACGCGTACGACACTACAAATTGGGCTGCGACGAAAGGCACTCTCCCGTCCTCTTCGTTTGTTTTCTATGTCTATTTATTCTCTGGAAGCATGGAGGCCTGGAACTGTTAAGCGGCGCCGCCTGGCCTGTAAGCAGCGCTGGTAAACACTCCCAAGGATTGCATGTAGAAAAATACTAAATGAGTCCATGAAAGCCTTGTTCCGCTTAGCTGGCTTACAGGAGACTCGGTGGAATTAGCAGTACACATATGAATGAGGCGGAAGTTCATGGCAAAGCACCATACAACGTACCTCGACTGGTGGAGGGCCGAATGCGTTATTCGAGGTAGTGGGCGCGTATACCACCCATGGAAAATGGGATCTTGAGTTCCCAAAAATTACCATACCCTGCGTTTTCCCTGGTCTGATTGCCTGTTGCATACCCGTTTCAAACGTCATTTGCCGTTCTGTGTTCTATCTGCATACAAGTGTTTCAACGCACTGCGCAATCTATAGCGTTGGACAAGGATAAATGAGCGATGTCTCAAGAGCAGAATATGGAGCAACCAGTACAACAATCGACAAGAATCAACTCAACTCACCTAAGCACTGCACCGCCCACGCACTTCGCAATAGGTGAAAGCGTTTCGTCACTCACATTGCGTTGCACCTGCAGATAAGCGGCGAATCAGTATTGCACGCGGAGTGTATGTTGCCAGACGAGAGCACACGGTGCTCTCGATAGATAGATAGATAGATAGATAGATAGATAGATAGATAGATAGATAGATAGATAGATAGATAGATAGATAGATAGATAGATAGATAGATAGATAGATAGATAGATAGATAGATAGATAGATAGATAGATAGATAGATAGATAGATAGATAGATAGATAGATAGATAGATAGATAGATAGATAGATAGATAGATAGATAGATAGATAGATAGATAGATAGATAGATTGATTGATAGATTGATAGATAGATAGATAGATAGATAGATAGATAGATAGATAGATAGATAGATAGATAGATAGATAGATAGATAGATAGATAGATAGATAGATAGATAGATAGATAGATAGATAGATAGATAGATAGATAGATAGATAGATATGTGGTGTTTAACATCCCAAAACCACCATATGATTATGAGAGCGCCGTAGTGGAGGGCTCCGGAAATTTAAACCACCTGGGGTTCTTTAACGTGCACCCAAATCTGAGCACACGGGCCTACACCATTTCCGCCTCCATTGGGAATGCAGCCGCCGCAGCCGAGATTCGATCCCGCAATCTACGGGTCAGCAGACGAGCACCTTAGCTGCTAGACCACCCCGGCGGGTCCACGGTGCTTTCGCATCAGCTTTTACGTTGCGCAAATGTGATTAAGGCCACACCGAAAAACGCAACTTACAGAGACCCTGCAGCAATTATTCAGCATAATAACAAAACTCTGTTTATCGGTATTCGAGGCTCTACAGAACGTGACCCAAACATTATAGCGCTGCTCGCGGCTTCGAAATTAAAAATATTTTTGAAATTCACATAGAAATCGCTTCCTTTTCTCTCATTGAATGATGCCGAAAACCACCCCGCCGCGGTGGTCTAGTGGCTAAGGTACTCGGCTGCTGACCCGTAGGTCACGGGATCGAATCCCGGCTACGGAGGCTGCATTTCCGATAGAGGCGGGAACGTTGTAGGCCCGTGTGCTCAGATTTGAGTGCACGTTAAAGAACCCCAGGTGGTCGAAATCTCCGGAACCCTCCACTACGGCGTCTCTCATAATCATATGGTGGTTTTGGGGCGTTGAACCCCACATATCAAATCAATCAAAATCAATCATGCCAAAAACCCAAATGGCAACGCCAGAACCAAATTCACAGCTATTGGCTGATTTCCGCCTCATGAGCTTCATTGTTGCCATGGCCGCCGCGACCTGAGCGCTCGTGAATACGAAGTAAGCAGCGCGTTCCAAGAAGAGGAAAAAAAAACGTGGCTCATCTCACTGCTTAGAAATCGGTAACAAGAAAGTGAAACGTGTCATCGCAGAGGCAGTTGAGCGTTTTTTTATTGCATTGTTTCGCCACAAGGACGAAGGAATGAATGCTACAGCAACAAATCCTAATGTCACGCGAAGAAAGGCAAGCAGCCCTAAACTTGCAGCGCGCAGCTGAAGCAAAGAGCACGCGCGAAATGAGCGTACACAAGACTAGCGCGGACTAACGTCTGCCACAGCTCGACTTTAAACCGCGCTGCTCTTACAGATATTAGGACGGTCGAAACGAACGCTCAAGAATACAGAGGACGAGTGCGAACAACATTCACAATTCTACTTCATCGTATGTGAGCGCAGCGGCTGTGGCAGCGAGCGAAGTGACCTTGCGCGCTCTCCCGTATCACGAGTCTCATAAGCGCGCGCACAGCAGAGACCCCGCTCCGTGGAGGCGGCACTCATGAAACGCTAGAGGCGACGATCTATTTATAGCGCGCTCAGGGCAATCCCTTCGCGCCATGACGAAGACGCGCTAAAGTTGCAGAGCTCTGAGAACCGCCAAACGGTGCATGCTTTACGTATATAAATAGCTTGAAGTCCGCAAGCTCACCAACGAATATGGTTTGTGGTCTAGTGGCCTCGAGCCGCGCGTTGCGGAGCGAGAGTGCGTAGCTTCAACGCCCGACAAGAGAACAATTTCTTCTTGTTTTAGGGGCGAAGCTCCTTATGGCGTGGCTTGGGCGTCCCTCGTATGTAACCACCAGTGGCACATACCCGAAATAGGTATAACACTTGACCTCCAAGGTGGTGCCAGTGAGAGATTTCTTCTGTGCGTTGTTTAACAATAAAAAATAGTGCTCAATGTACATGCCAATAGCTGCTAATGGGGAATGAGAGACATGAGCATTCGGCTTTTAGTCAACGCGCACGCTGCGATCTCCATTAGCAGCCATTGGCATGTACATTGAGCACTATCGGACAAGAAAGGGATGCTACATTATACTCACTGGGTGTAACCTCCTTAGCTTTAGAAAGGTTTAGCGAGCGTTGAGCCGCAGTGCCATGAATACAATGAACTTGTATATACCATGAATGAACTCAAGGTGGTTAAAAATGAGAAGTAGATACGAAGCGCAAGCCGTAAGAAAGTAAAAGCCGAATTCTCCTGTCTCTCATTTCTCATTAGCAGCCATTGGCATGTAAATTGAGCCCTATCTGACAGGGAAAGGTTGCTACGTTATACTCGCTGGGCGTAACCTCCTTGGTTTTCGAAAGGTTTAGCGAGCGTTTGGTCGCAGTGCCATGAATACAGTGAACTAGAATATACCATGAACTCGAGGTGGTTAAAGGTGGGAAGTGGACCCAAAGCGCAAGCCGTAAGAAAGTGTGCGTGTGCCACCTCTCGTTTAGTCCTTGGAATGTCCGCTGGATGGCGGTACTTCTATATGGGGAATATATGATAAAAAGATGCGAGATGGTGGGACTTGGAGTGTTGAATAGATGAACGAACGGACACACAAACAGATGCATCGATGGACGCATGAACGGACGCAGGGGCGGATGCACGAAAGAACGCAGGGACGGGCGCACAAACAGACGCATGGACGGTCACACAGACGGACGCATGGACGGACGAATGCTTCGCCCCACTCTCCATCATTCACTCCGTGGAATGCTGCCATTTTTTTTCTTTGCAATCTGTTTGGGTACAATTTAGAATGTCATATCCGTGACTGAAATACGACAACGGAGCCGTGGTGGACCCCGGTCGCATTATAGAAGAACACCAGCGTAATCAGACTTAGGCGAATGATAAAGAGCCGCAGCTGATAAAAATTAACCACCAGTCCTCCACTACGGCGTACATTTAGTTAGCTTGTTTGTTTGTTTCTTTTTTTCGTATACCGCAATCTCAAACATATTTCAGAGGCTATAGTACATAAACTTATTTTGCACAATAAGGTGCCAACATATTTGTACCATGTATGTACATAAACGATAAAGAGGGAAGATTGAAACGTAAGAGAATATTAGATAATGCATAGTATGAACAGCACAGATACCAAAAACGTTCCAACAACGAAAAAAAACAACAAATATATAATCAAAAGCAACGCTGTCATCAAAGAGACCACAAATGTTGGGCAGCAGCGTTTCCGGTTGGGCTATCCCACTGAACAAACACACCAGAAAAGAGACCTCGCTTAAAACAGTTTTTTCCTCGAAACGAAAGTGTTATAACAAAATAGTGCCTTCGGTACCATGGTCTAAGAATACGTGATAATGCGAGAGGTACGTATGCAATAAGGTCATTTGAGTAATTGAAAAAAAAACTCTGGTAGGGAACTTTGTTTTGGACTGATTGTTTATAGCAATTCACTTTGTTTGATGAGTACAGCCAATCACGTGCCCCCGCACAATTTACATACAGTATGTATGAGAGAATTTCCCTATCACTGGTCAGCTTTTCTTTTTTTTCTTATAGGGGAGGAAGGGATGCCTATTTGGAATTTACCAGCGAATGTATTTATTTTAGTGTTCACCAATAGCGCGTTTCTTGTGCCCTCATAGCGCGTTTGTGGATAACTTTGTGTAATTTAGTGCTGAAGTCAAACATACGCTAGGTGAATCAACTAGTAACGTTAGTCACGCACTGAAAAACATGCATTTCAGCGAAGACACCACCCTTGTGACAATGTTAAAAACTAAATATGTGATATTGCTCTTATATCTACACATATTTTCGCCATACACAGCTGCGAATACTCCCCTTCATTTTGAATTGACATTTTCTTATTATGATGAAAAATTGAAACATTTTCAAGAACGAGAAAAATATTTAAATTTTCACTGTTATTTGGGGGGGGATGATTATTTGCTTGTCAGGTTGATAGCAACTCGCAAATACGGTTCAGGCAGATTTTATGCCTTCGGTAGTTTGAAAGCGTTTATTGATGAGCTTCTGATTCGCGATAATACGTTGTGCTTCACGATGCCAGCTGGCCAAAGCAGAGTGTTTCACACACGTGGCTGCAAGCGACGCTGACTAAAGCTCCCTAGATAACAAAAAAAAACTTAAATACCGTTAAAAAAGAAGGCAAAGCGGCCTAGCTTAATTGCTAAAGCATCCGACATGTTATACCAAGGTTGCAGCTGCAGTTCCCACCTGCGGCAAGAAGATTTTTTGTCGAACTCATTTCTTTTTTATGTAATAATTTCTACCCTATTTAAAAGCATACAATGACCATTGCGCATGGCATAGCTTCATCGCCTGTTGATTTCATTAAGTTGTGCCTAATCAGAAAAACGATCCTTCAATGAATTTTCACTTCTTCGTATACTTTTCTTTCTCACATCATATCATCATATCACGCATTTTGCTTTACAACTTTGTACTACTAGTTTTTATTCTTTAATCGTTGCCGCTCGGAGTACTGCGTAAATATTTTCACACATACCATTTCAGTAATCAAGCCAACTGAGCTCTCACCTTCATACTATCCTTGACGTAGACAGGACTGCTTCGAAAACAGGCGAACAAAAGGCTGCCCAGTGCGGCGACCATCCACAGTGAACACCACGTGGTAGCCCACGAAAACTCGTCCGCACTACGGTAGGTAGCTGCCTGGAAGGATCCGCGTATCTATAATAGTTGTTGGGGTTTGACGTCCCGAAACAATGGTAGGACGGGCGGCAAAGCACGCAGGCACAATGTACAGAATGTAAACATGTAAAACAGCAAAGGCCCACGGCTGCTTAAATGTTGAAATACGAAGTGAAAAGCAAAAGCACTCTTGTTTTGCTTCAGAGATCAAAAGATATAGCTTTTAAAGAATAATTTGTCAATTCAAATTGCTCGGGTTGATTTCTTGCACGTTACATAACTCTGCTAGAATGACATTTATTTATTTATTTATTTATTTATTTATTTATTTATTTATTTATTTATTTATTTATTTATTTATTTATTTATTGCTTCAACCTCGAGCGAATAGGTTCGAGTAGTTTCGAAAGCCAGTAATACCACTCACCTGCGCGAAAGTCAAGTCTTTCATACACAAGAGGTCGTTCACAGAGGCGACGAAATACATCGCATGCACCGTGCAGAACAAGTTGGAAGCGGACATGCCTTTGATGCGTTGCATAAGAGCGCTGAACGTGAGCCACACCTGTCAATCCAAACACGCATGCACGCAAAACGGTTGAAGACACCGAAGCAAATCAGAACATCTCAGACAACTTGAATCTTTAAACTCGAAGATCTTTGAACTTTGAAGGAACATTTTAATGAACATTATTCTCATCGTTTACGGAAACAGGCGAGTCGGGCGAACACATTTCTCAGCATTTTTTACGACTAGTGAAGTAATTCGAAACAAGACCCACATACGCTGATAATCAATCCCGAATGTAAAGAATAACTCCGTTCTCAGTCATTCGTTTTAATTATACATTGATATGATAACATTCTGAGAGATAACAAGTAAACTATAACATTTTAGGTAAATGCAAATTGATTTGTGCATTTTTGGCAATCAACAATTCCAAAAGGCTCAAAGAATAATAATATTAATCTGTACGGCAGCCATGGCGCCAACACAGGGCGGAGCGCGTGATAGAAGCGCTGATAAAATTCACTATATAAAAACGCGCGTGGCGATTTGCTCTGGTTATCGAAAAAACACCGCATGCGTGCACATCAGCGCCGCCACTCAGTCAACGTTTCAGCAGTGCAGGACCTTCAGCAAGATTCTATCTATTACCAAAAAAAAAGTAACTAAATACGTTACTCGTTACTCCATCAAAAAAAATGAAACGCGTTACCGCCCTACGTTACTGTTACCGTTAAACATAAAAAGACAATTTTATTCTTCCCATTTTGCACTGACTTACTTTTTCTGAGTATTTTCACTCTTTTTATTTGACTTTCGTGAAGAATGTCTGTATTGTATAGTTTATTTGTATTGTTTCATTCTTGTGTGCGCCTGCACTAAGACCTCATGATTCTTCTGGCTTACGTTAAATAAATGGCTGACTTACTACTACTATTATTATTAGCAATTAATAATATTCTCTCCCTGAATACCTCAGATACCAAGTACTTGAGTATATGTCGCCAAAAATCCATCGTATCATTGCCATACTCTGTCAATACCATGTCGTTACGTAATGTTTATGAGTTAAGTGAACGCCAGGCCTGCGCAGAAGGCGCAGCACAGTCATAGCGAGAGCTACGAGAGCTGCAACACACTTGCAGCTGCGAGCACACTTGCTGAGTACCCACTACATCGTTATTAATCATAATTTCTGGGTAGCAGGCCTGCATTCGCTATGTTATATCCTTCGTCATCCTTCTGAGAAGCGTGGTATCCGCTAAACACTAGCAAGAAATTTTGTGCCAATCGTTCATGCAGTGGCTAACGACGATAAGGAATCATGGTCGAAGCGGGTATGCGCCACACTTAATAGGAGATCAAGAACAAGCTTTTGTAACAGGTTGGAGCATTGAACGACCCACTCATAACGCTATTCGCATTGTGCGACGACTGGTTGTTTTCTCGCAGTTCTACAACGCTTTATAGGGCGTATTAACGCGATTCCTTTCCCGACACAGAGCCTGCCTAAGGCAAGTTTGCCAACGAGTCCCAAGCACTGGCGTGGCTCGAAGTCGCATGATTGATAGACACGCCGAGCCACCGCGGTCGACGATATCTGTCTTCCGAGAAGCAGCTACTAAAATGCGCAGTGTTGTTGAGACTTCTGACCCTGTTCTGGAGTGGCATCACTTCTGGACGCTTGTGTGTATTTGCCTGACTTCTAATGAAGTATGTTGTGCATAGTACATAATTATTCGTGATGATTTTCACGCATTAAAGAAAACAGCACCAGCGTAGCTCAGTGGTACAGTACTGGGCTGGAACGCAGCGAATCCGGATTCGAGCCCCACTGTGTCCTTGGTATTTCTTTATTTACTGATTTTTTTTCTTTCGATACTGGTTACAGACACCGGCGACGGCGGCGGACAACTACGGCACCACGCGTGACCCATGTTCTGATCTCATAACATCTTTCGCTGTAAAAGACAAGCGAAGAATCATGAAAAAGGAGTGCAAATATAAAGGGGGATGAAAAAAATCGGCCCCGTATTTGCATGTTGCACTGCAAATGTCGTCGAAAGACGGTAGTCTTTCTTTTGTCTGGGGAGAGTGAACAAAACGTTTATTTCATGTTCTGCGCAAGAAAATCGGTGAATAGTATACTAGGGCGCTGCGTTAAAGTGCCCCGAGCGTGCAGCGGAGGCGAACGAGCGCATCAAGTCACGTCACACGTAAGACATGATCGCTATCTAGCAGTTATATTGGAAAACGAAGCGCGCGCGCCCTGCGTGCCCGTCTCGGAGGTGATACGGTGTAGAACGCAAGGCGACCGGTAGGTGCCACCACCGTGTCGTCTGAGCACAGCGTTGGAAACGCTTGCCTTTTCGGGCAAGCGTTGCCTGGTCAGCGCAACATGATACACGCTACGGTCCTTATAATTACTCATGTCTGCCTTTCTAGTAGGAGACACACATACAGAATATTGACGTGTTGTTGTGGTGCCTGCGATATGCACAATATTTGCTTTTTAATTAACAATTACACAAGTATGAACGCTGAATCTTGAGCAATATTAGTGGGCGCTGCGAATGGGGTCGGCCGTTTGGAGTATCATTGGGCCATTTTGATGCAGTTTAGAATACCGTTAAGGGCAGACAAACAGACAAACGTACAGACAGACAGACAGACAGACAGACAGACAGACCAAAATTTTTCGTCGAAGGTCCCAAAGAAAGACTATCGTCTTTAATGTACACATCTGCGCTGAAACCAACGTTTTTAGATACTGTCAGTTGGAAAAGCCCACTCCGGAGGCGGCGCCAACTCGTATTTGCTCCGAGGAGCGGCGCTGGCGTAGCGTTGAGATTGTTGTTCGGCAAGGTAGAACTTTTCGACGGGGAGAAGGGTCACCACCTTAATGTGAAGAGGGTGCCGCACAGACAAGTGTGGTGAAGTGTCAATTTTTGCTCTGAAAACAATAGCGGAAAATGGGGGAGGGCGGGGTGGAGAAAGAACGGTACAGGCCCAGTGTGCCACCCGCTGGCCACACCATTCAGTCATTGCATACTCATACATTTCTCATGTACAGGCGCGGCCCTCATTTATCACAAAGCTGTATTCATTCAGCCCTAATGTAGCTACTTTAGCTAAAATCCGCGTATATGGAAACGAATTTCCCGCTGTTTCGCATGCGGAGGTAGCAGCCGACACTCCTTCACCAATCCCAAAGCGACAGCAGCGCCACCGCTGAGCGGGATACGGGAGGGGGCCGCTCCTCGCCGCTGCGATCGCTAGCGCTTACCCAACTGACAGTATCTAAAAACGTTGGCTGAAACCGTCCTGGAATACAAAAAGGGAAGAATCTGTAAACTGCGAAAAAGTGTATTAGGACAGTGCAGAGCTGAGACAAAAACAATAACAGTGTGTGAAAAACATCAAGATCATGAAAGCTAACATTGTATTCTGTATGACTTTGTATTCCGTGAGCAATAGAGTGATGTAAGAAGTTGGTAGGTACACAAAATGGTCGATTCTCTCTGGTCAACTTATGCGGAATCCGAGAATTTACACAACTGAGGAGTAAAAGGCAGAATATGTCATAACGCGAACTAGTTTGTAAAGGAAACAACAGGACAGCGCGATTCATCGGTGGTGAGGTGGTGATGTGATGGCAATGATAATGACCTGGCAGTGTTGGAACGAGACCCAGAGTCATTTGTAGCGGGCCCATGATTGTTAATGTTTATAAATTTTTTCTTACCTCGATCAATGGCGTCACTCCGTGATTTAGAAATGTAATTCCATTTTAAAGGTGCATATTCGTGTTGAGGAATATATATATATATATATATATATATATATATATATATATATATATATATATATATATATATATATATTGCGTTGTACAATTTGTGGAAGACTGTAGAAAAACTAAATTCTCGAGAGATTCTACAAACGCAGCCGAGAGAACGAAGGCCTCGTGTGGCAGTACGTTTAGTGCGAGCAGAAAAATTTAGCCAGCTATCAAAAAGAACACCAAGATCACTGAACTCCCAAATCTAAGATATAGAGATGGTACTGACGAAATTTGGAAAGGATACGGTATGTTTTGCGAGATGTACTCGTGAGTTTGGTCTTTGAGCTATTCGGACAATAGTTGTTGTCACACCATTCCAAGAAAGAACACAAATCAGACTGCAGCAAGCGACAGTTATTAGCTGAATCAATTTCCAATAATAATAATAATAATAATGATATTAATAATAATATTAATATAATAAGTTATTGCCATTTTCGTTCCAAAACCACTACATAGTTAAGAGGGAAACTCTAGAGGGCTTCGGGAATTTCGCATGCAGCTCTCCTGTTAGAAATCAATTTAGAGGTACGTAATTGTTCACAGACTCGGAACTTGGTCTCTGACGGTGAAGCGTGTGTTACAATACTCACCGTAGACGGCTAAATAGACAGCTAAATGGACGGCGGCCATCTTAAGTCCCATTCCAATTCTCACGTAGCCGGCAAAGTAGACAGCTCAGAGAAGACCGCATCATAGACGAATACGATGCAGGCCACTTTGCTGTCTGAACAAGATGGCGGTTCAGAGAATCGCTCAGATAGGTCAAATCTCGCCAGAATGGCCGTCTGCACACAAGCAGACACTTTTCCAGAAGCGCAATGTGAGTAAAGTTTAATGTTTTTTTGATATTTCAACACAAATTAAGCAAAAAATACAATTTTTATGTTTGTTCACTTTGGATTTCTCTTCTCGACGCGAGGTGACGCTTCGTCGCGTAAAAGCCGTTTAAACGTGTTCCGATTCTCGGACAGCATGGGCTCGGCGCTGTCTTCTAAGCAGTCTGCGTAGATTGTCTGATTGATCGATATGTGGAATTTAACGTCCCAAAACTACCATATGATTATGAGGGACGCCGTAGTGGAGGGCTCCGGGAATTTCGACCACTTGGGGTTCTTTAACGTGCACCCAAATCTAAGTACACGGGCCTACAACATTTCCGCCTCCATAGCAAATGCAGCCGCCGAAGCCGGGATTCGATCCCCCGACCTGCGGGTCAGCAGCCGAGTACCTTAGCCACTAGACCACCGCTGTGTAGACTGTCTACGTGCTGTCTAAGAATTGGAACACAACTAAAGCATTTCGCTTTAAAAAGCCCCCTGTGCCAGTTAATAGAATGCGGGGAAGACTGTAAAGGCAACGAGTCAAAAAGGCTCTTTTACATGACAGTGTTTCAAAAAGATGGTTCCCTAATTCCATTTAGAAAGAATGTTCGACAATTTAGAGTACGAGGTTCTCTACCGTGGGAAATTAATAAGCTGTCAAAGCTCCGTTGCTATTAGAATACATGTTCGACAATTTAGAGTACAAGGAACTTTACTATAGGAGAGGAACAAGCTGTCTCAGTTTCAAGACGGTCTGGGCATAAAACGTGTGCTTAGAAAAGGAGTTTAACGATTTACAGCACTTGGTATTGTACTATGGGACAGCATAAAGCCACCATGTGTGTTTAGAATAAGTCTGAATATTCAGAGTACTTGTTAATCTACAATGGGAGAGCATAGAGCCGTCCCGGTAAACTTGCTCCATACATGGTCAATCCAGAGTACTAGTTAATCTAGCAATGGGAGAGCATGATTAGAAAAAATTTATTGCCACAAACGTCAATAACACTCAACAGAACATTTCCGTCTTAGACATATATCCCGGGAAACTTTCTGCGTACATAGTCAAGGGTACACAGTCAAGCAATTTGAATGGTGATCTTAAAAGACGCAAAACCTCCAAGCAAAGACAGGTGAAAGGCAGTGTTTGTGGCGTCGCGTCTTCTCTCTCGCATCCGTGTTTTGCAAGTCCTGCCTTTCAGAATGAATACTTACCAACTGTATCAGCTCTCTCTTATTCTAAGCAAAAGAAAAGAGCAACTTTTTTTCTTGAAAGAATTCTTCGCTTTCGCCTTTCTTTTATTGCTGATTTGAGTCTGGTAATTTGTTGTAGCGTGCACCAATTAGCCAAACAAATAGGTTTACCGAAGCACCATGAAGTGCAGGCGCACTCACAATATAGAAGAACCTAATTTCTTGATTGTTCCGACCGAGGACCGGTATATATATATATATATATATATATATATATATATATATATATATATATATATATATATATATACGTGTGTGTGTGTTTTTTTAGTTTTTTTCCGCTACACAATTAATTCAAGACACAGAAAAGGCCGAAGAGGAACGTTGCACGTCTACGTGTAATCTTTTCACGGCCCTGTGCCACATCACATTACTATGCGGAGAGCGTTTTAAATTCGTAAAGCATATTTCCAGCTGGAATCTCGTTTAAACCCACCCAACGGGTTCGTAACACATGCGCGACCGGACGCGACTTAAATGCGTACAACAGCAAACGGCATCGCATACACGTGTGGGTGGCTTAAGCGCATGGCATACCTACGCGCGATAAACGCGAATCAATGCGCTGAAAAATGTTCCGAAAGCTTTAAGTTTTACAGCTGTTCCGCGCAACCTAGAGCCAAAGCCCGATTTGCCAACGACAACGCCACAGCTGCACGGCTGTGCGGGCCGTATAAAATTAGTTTGAAATTGATAGTTATTCAGAATGCGCGAAAAATAATAATAAGATAAGTAAATGTATATGCACTGTACTGTGTTCCATATATGCTGCTTTCACGTTCGTCATTCTTCTTGTTTCTCCAATTTTCCGTTAACCAAGAATCATCACTCGTACAGCTATAGCTGTTATCAATACGGTACACGAGTAAGATAGATTCCTACCTTCTGTCAGTACAGAAATCGCGTATTTTGCAGCTGTCGACGTGTTGTGTAACGTAGTGTTTCTTTTTTAAGGTAGTTTGCGTATAATAAAGATAATTCAAGCAGCTTCACCAACGTAACATCGCCAACACGAGCCAAACGGTACAGTTGCTGGCGTCACATTGCCATTTCGCTGCTCGACTTTACTCTACAGTAGTGTCGCTATCAACTGTTCAATCATTGTATCGCTGTCGAAGGTCACGGTACAATTGTTGCAACCCATTCGACGTACAGCTCTACATTGCGGCTGAGGTGAGTACGATTCGCGAAGAGGCTGTTCGCATGCATCGCCAAAGTGGAATGTCACAGTATAATTGTTGCAACCCATTCGACGTACAGTTCTACATTGCGGCTGAGGTGAGTACAATTCGCGAAGAGGCTGTTCGCACGCATTGCCAAAGTGGAATGTTGAGAAATACTGAGTGTGTTTTTGATGAAACGACGATTGTCCGCACTTTTCTATGCCAGTCCTTCTCTTAATTTGGACACCAGCCATTCGTTCAATCAATCAATCAATCAATCACTCTATCTATCTATCTATCTATCCATCTATCTATCCATGTATCTACCTACCTCACCCCTCTCCGAAAAAAATCCACCCCCTCCCCGAAAAAGATGAGGTGCTCATGTGCTCTGCTATACAACTAAAAGACTACGTGATATGAATGTTGCGGTGTTCTACTCACAAATATGACGACCATGACACATTCCGTGGCTGCTTCCTTGGAACCATCGAAAACGAGGGCATTGACCACGACGAGTAAAACGATTGTGACGATGTTACAAACCTGAAATAAAGGAAACCACATGTACACTGTCGTTCTTTATGAAAGGGAACACGCGAACGCGTGGCCTGCTCTCTGCGGCGACTGCCTACAGCACCATCGACCGACAAGTGAAGAAAGCACGTTCGCTTTTGGCGACATCTATGGCCAAGCAAGATAACGAGTCATGGGCGGTAGACAAGCGCTGCTAGATTACGTTCCCGCAACGTTAGCACGGCGAGCGATATCGGGCGATTACTGCAGCTTGCGCCGTGGTCGCGCACAACGTTTGATATGTTGGCAGTGCACTACGCACTGCGGGCGTGAGTCGAGATGAAGTGCAATTTAGCAGCGCTTGCCTACCGGCCATAACTCGTTATCCTTTTTTTTTTTGCCACAGATGACGTTGAAATCGAACGTATTTTCTTTTGCTGCCGGTTGATGGTGCTGTGGGCTGCCGCCGCAAAGACCAGGCCACGCGTTCGTGTGTTCCCTTTCATAAAGGACGACAGTGCACACCGAATCATACAGAGCTAGAAAAAAAAAAAGATTTGCCCGTTTCACGGTGCGCCCCCGTTAAACCCAGTGTAATATCCGCAGAAAACAGCGGAGCGCGATTCTCCTGCGTTTCCCTTGTGATTTTTTACGATGATTCGCGATACTGTAGGGGGTTTAAATTACACTATTCGAAGAATAGAGATCCACAGTAAAGGAGGTGTGGCAGCCCGTGTTACGCGCTTCCCTGCTACAGTGACTCCAGGCCTTATTCCCGCTCGAACAGCCGTCGCCAGTTGTGTCATCTGTGGCTATATCTGGCAACTAGAGCATTATATGGGACGCGGACACCCGTCTGTCGTCAGGCACAGCCATAGAACGGCTGGTCTGTTAAAGAAATGACAAGCACTAAGTATTGCCCCGGAATCACCAGGAAAGAAAAAAATGGTAGAATATTCCCGGTGTGAATGATAAAGAGTGGGGCGAAGCATCCGTCCGTTCATTCGTTCTTGCTTCCGTCCGTCCATGCGTCCGTCTGTGTGACCATTCGTGCGTCCATCCGCCCGTCCGTGCATGCGTCTGTTCGTGTACCCGCACATCCATTCGTGCGTCCGTCCCTGCGTTCTTCCATGCATCCGCCCCTGCGTCCGTCTATGCGTTAATCTGTCCGTGCAACCATACGTGTGTCCGTCCATGCATCTGTCTGTGTTTCCGTTCGTCCGTGTAGTCAACACTCCAAGTACCACCATCTCGCATCTTTTTATCATATATTCCGCATATAGAAGCACCGCCATCCAGCGGACATTCCAAGGACTAAAGGAGAAGTGGCACACGCACACTTTTTTACGGCTTGCGCTTCGTGTCTACTTCCCACCTTTAACCACCTCGAGTTCATGGTATACTAGTTCACTGTATTCATGGAACTGCGGCCCAACGCTCGCTAAACCTTTCTAAAACCAAGGAGGTTACGCCCAGCGAGTATAACGTAGCAACGCTTTCTTGTCAGCTAGTGCTCAGTGTACATGCAAATGACTGCTAAGGGGCAATGAGAGACAGGAGAATTCGGCTTTTAGTTAACGTGCACGCTGCGAATTTTTAGGGGCGAAGCTCATTGTAGCGGCACCCGTTCGTCCCTCGTAGCCGTTGTAGTATGTAACAAGTATACCATTTAGACCTCCAATGTGGTGCCGGTGAGATATTCCTTCTGTGCGTTGTTGAACAATAAAAGTAGTGCTCAATATACAAGCCAATGGCTGCTAATGGGGAATGAGAGACAGGATCATTCGGCTTTTAGTTAACGCGCACGCTGCGATATCCCCATTAGCAGCCATTGACATGCACATTGAGCAGTATCTGAAGAGAAAGGGTTGCTACATTATACTCGCTGGGTCTAACCTCCTTAGTTTTAAAAAGGCTTAGCGAGCATTGAGCCGCAGTGCCATGAATACAATGAACTAGTATATACCATGAATTCGAGGTGGTTAAAGGTGGGAAAATAAAACTTGTAGCTGGGCGAGTTGGTTCATAATTCAGGGTAAATTGGTGTGCGCAAAAAACAGACAAACGACGGCAGAGAAGAGACAGGGACAAGCGCAGACTTTCAACTAAATTTAATTCTTCGTCAACCTTCATATTTACAGTCGCAGAACATAGTCAAGTGGTCACGAGGACAGAACCTAATAGTTTACAACAGGCCACGCAAAAAATGACGCTCACTATCAAATAGCGATATGGATGTATCACTAACACAGGTATTGCCTCTAGCAGAAATATAAAACGCTTCCATCAGTTCCCGGGCTGTGGTATCAGCACTCCGACCCAAAATCCTAATCTCCGAGAAAATCGGTGAGCACATGCAAGCTTTGCAATGCGCGGGCAAATGCGTGATCCCGTTATTTTTAAGTGACAGCTCATGTTCCCTTGCACGGTCGTTCACGCAACGCCCCGTATGACCCACGTAAAATTTCCCACAAGACAGCGGTATTTCGTAGACGACACCCGTCGCACATTTCACATACACAAACGCGTGCTTCTTTCCGCAACCACAGGATCTCTTCTCGCCGGGGAAGATTCTGGGACAAAGTCCAGCCAACTTACGTGGGGCGGAGAACACGATCGGCACACCGTGTCTACTCGCTATCTTTTTGAGGTTGTGGGAAATGCGATGCATATAAGGCATCACCTCCGGACGCCACCTGCGACGCAGGCCAGGGTTCCCGCTGGAACGGACTGCTTTGGCATCACGCAGAAGGACTTCAGCGATTGCCGAGACTACCGTGCAAGGATACCCAGCGGCAATTAAACGCCGCACCTGATCATTAAAGCTTTCTTGCATTGCATGTGAGCATGACTTCTCAAGAGCGGACCGTAAACACAGTTTGGCAATCCCCCTTTTTACTAGTTTAGAATGCGCAGAATCATAGGACAAAAGGGCCTTCTGCGCACGGGGACAATAACGCCAACATAGGTGGTCATATAAAACGAGACGTAAATCTAAAAACTGCAACGAGTTGTCAGAAGGAAATTCATAGGTGAAGGTCAAGCCCTTTCCGCACCGTTTAAATGCATTAAGAATAGCGTCGACAGAGTTGTCCAAAGAAGTAAAATGGGGTCTCTTTAAAAGAATTAAAAAATCGTCCACATACCTAAAAACTTTAACAACGCATCTATCGTCAAGAATGCTAACTAAACACCGATCAATTTCCGCCAAGAAAATGTTACATAAAACAGGCGCCACACACGATCCAAAACAAATACCTTCTCGCTGCAGATAAAAACCATCTTTAAATGAAACAAAGGTAGATCGAAGATAAAATTCTAGTAACGACATGAAATTATCGACCGATAAGCCGGAAGCATTTTGAAAAGCTATGACTCCATTCG
Source organism: Rhipicephalus annulatus (assembly GCA_013436015.1). Classification (NCBI taxonomy): domain Eukaryota; kingdom Metazoa; phylum Arthropoda; class Arachnida; order Ixodida; family Ixodidae; genus Rhipicephalus; species Rhipicephalus annulatus. The sequence goes on from WOVY01001250.1 coordinate 208,981, forward strand.
ATTCAATGCAGGCACGAACAGACGCGAACAACTGCGCATGAGGTACGGAATAAAATAGATCCTCTACATCCACAGAAAACATAAAGTCCGTAAAATTTCCGACCTGCAGAAACCGCACAACATCCTCTGAACTCTTTGTAGCGAAAGGATCCACGACATTCAGCCCATTCAGTTCTTTGAGCAAGAACTGGCTAACTGAATGCTGCCATGAACCCTGCTCATTAACTATCGTTCGCAAAGGAACTCCAGGCTTGTGCGTCTTTGCAGTGAAGAAAACTTTGAGTGCATTACCTTTGCTTGTGCTAATATCTCTTGCCAACCGAACGAGTTCAAAGTCCTTGCACATGTTGACTGCTTTAGTTTTTACACGAACAGCACTGCTTTTAACAGAAACAAAGTTCTTAGAAATTGCCTTCATTGCCTTCTCAGCATACGATCCAGATCCTAGAACAACAAAACCGCCCTCTTTATCCGCTTGAAGAAGGCAAAGGTCATTTTCTCTGAAATACTTCACCACCTGTTCTGTGGGATCCCGCCGCTGATGGCAGTTTGCCCTATGCACAGTCCTTGACAATGCGTCGACGCCCTCAAGCAAACAACGCACATACTGATCTTGAGGTGCTCTGGTTGCAACACGTCTGTTAAAAGCAAGCAATTCTTGAGGCGGCACAACTGGTTCATAGCTAAACTTGGGACCCTTCTTGAGAATGCGCTCCTTGAGTGCGCTTCTTGAGTGTGGATGTAGAGGATCTATTTTATTCCGTACCTCATGCGCAGTTGTTCGCGTCTGTTCGTGCCTGCATTGAATCGAATGGAGTCATAGCTTTTCAAAATGCTTCCGGCTTATCGGTCGATAATTTCATGTCGTTACTAGAATTTTATCTTCGATCTACCTTTGTTTCATTTAAAGATGGTTTTTATCTGCAGCGAGAAGGTATTTGTTTTGGATCGTGTGTGGCGCCTGTTTTATGTAACATTTTCTTGGCGGAAATTGATCGGTGTTTAGTTAGCATTCTTGACGATAGATGCGTTGTTAAAGTTTTTAGGTATGTGGACGATTTTTTAATTCTTTTAAAGAGACCCCATTTTACTTCTTTGGACAACTCTGTCGACGCTATTCTTAATGCATTTAAACGGTGCGGAAAGGGCTTGACCTTCACCTATGAATTTCCTTCTGACAACTCGTTGCAGTTTTTAGATTTACGTCTCGTTTTATATGACCACCTATGTTGGCGTTATTGTCCCCGTGCGCAGAAGGCCCTTTTGTCCTATGATTCTGCGCATTCTAAACTAGTAAAAAGGGGGATTGCCAAACTGTGTTTACGGTCCGCTCTTGAGAAGTCATGCTCACATGCAATGCAAGAAAGCTTTAATGATCAGGTGCGGCGTTTAATTGCCGCTGGGTATCCTTGCACGGTAGTCTCGGCAATCGCTGAAGTCCTTCTGCGTGATGCCAAAGCAGTCCGTTCCAGCGGGAACCCTGGCCTGCGTCGCAGGTGGCGTCCGGAGGTGATGCCTTATATGCATCGCATTTCCCACAACCTCAAAAAGATAGCGAGTAGACACGGTGTGCCGATCGTGTTCTCCGCCCCACGTAAGTTGGCTGGACTTTGTCCCAGAATCTTCCCCGGCGAGAAGAGATCCTGTGGTTGCGGAAAGAAGCACGCGTTTGTGTATGTGAAATGTGCGACGGGTGTCGTCTACGAAATACCGCTGTCTTGTGGGAAATTTTACGTGGGTCATACGGGGCGTTGCGTGAACGACCGTGCAAGGGAACATGAGCTGTCACTTAAAAATAACGGGATCACGCATTTGCCCGCGCATTGCAAAGCTTGCATGTGCTCACCGATTTTCTCGGAGATTAGGATTTTGGGTCGGAGTGCTGATACCACAGCCCGGGAACTGATGGAAGCGTTTTATATTTCTGCTAGAGGCAATACCTGTGTTAGTGATACATCCATATCGCTATTTGATAGTGAGCGTCATTTTTTGCGTGGCCTGTTGTAAACTATTAGGTTCTGTCCTCGTGACCACTTGACTATGTTCTGCGACTGTAAATATGAAGGTTGACGAAGAATTAAATTTAGTTGAAAGTCTGCGCTTGTCCCTGTCTCTTCTCTGCCGTCGTTTGTCTGTTTTTTGCGCACACCAATTTACCCTGAAAGGTGGGAAGTAGACACAGAAGCGCAAGCCGTAAGAAAGTGTGCGTGTGCCACCTCTCGTTTAGTGCTTGGAATGTCCGCTGGATGGCGGTGCTTCTAAACGGGGAAGATATGATGAAAAGACGTGAGTTGGTGGTACTTGGAGTGTTGAATAGATCGACGAACGGACACAGAGACAGATGCATAGATGGACGCATGAACGGACGCAGGGACGGACGCACGAACAGACGCACGCACGGATGGGTGGATGGATGCATGGATGGTCACACAGACGGACGCATGGACGGACGGAAGCAACAACGAATGGACGGACGAATGCTTCGTCCCACTCTCCATCATTCACTCCATGAATATGCTGCCAATTTTTTTATTGTTCAACAATGCACAGAAGAAATCTTTCACCGGCACCCCCTTGGAGGTACGAGGGACGAACGGGTGCCGCTATAAGGAGGTTCACCCCTTAAAAATCCAGAAAAAACTCCAACGCGCGGATTCGGAAGTGGGACCTCCACGTCATGAGCGCGAGGCGTTAACCACTGAGCCACCGAGGGTGTTTTTTTTTTCTCTTTATTGGAACCACCCAGGAGTACTTCATTCTACGTTCAAACGGCAAGCTATTTATATCTACCACTTACCGCTGTTGGCGGGCATCTCGGGGGCGGGGAGTATCGTGCTTTTAGCATTATCAGCATGATAGCGCAATGAGCGCGCGGCGGATCTCATCTCTCAAGAGTACTTTGGCCCGCGGAGAGGAAGGGAGTGGGCGATTTCTCACGCACCCTTATCTCCCGGTGGGGATGGTCATATGTCTTTGCTGGCGTTGGGCTTGCACTGGAACGATTCTGTTGTAGCTACGGGGCGCACAAAGCAATCGTTGCACAGCCTCCGTTTGCGAAAAGGGCGCTTTACAGACATGGCAAAGTAACAACTGAGACGCTTATTTGCGTTCACCTGTATTCGAGAGTACGTTTCGTGCGTCATTTGTGCGTGAGAAACGCGGGGCACGTTTCGATCTGCTTGCCACTCTGCTCGTGACCTTCCAATTTGTTGCTCTCGCGTTGATTGCTTCGCCTTTGCGGAAAAGCTGCGTTTTTTTTTTGTCCATCCATATCTATCACAATGAACCTCTCTCCTTCCCCTAAAGAGCTTCCTAAAATCAACTGGAGGGGACTCTGGTGTTGCGATCATTCAGCTGCTATGGGAATATCGGGTAGTACACGGATTTTTCTATAGTCTTCGTACTTTGGGCCGCGAATCACACTTGTGGCTTCGTTTATTGCTGTGTTTCGGTTTTGCTTCAAGGGAATTTCGAACTTAGTGACCAGATTTGAAATAGTAACTCTAAAAGATTAAGCTGACGAAGCACAACCGCTGAACATTTGCTGATTTTTGTTTTGAGTCTGTGCGAGGGTGATTTGGAACATTCGACAAGCGAAACTGTAGCATATGGTCACCGTGTTCAGTTCTGTGCTTGTTAAAAACGACATCATTCGTAATCTTCCTTTGTTTTTCAGATGATAGTCCATCGGATAACAGTCGATGCTTATGCGATCCCGTCCCTTTCTGAAGTGTCCTTGTTCGCACGGCCGCACTAATTAGAGATTAATGCTTTACTGACCAACTACCACTAAAACTCAAGCGTGTGAACTTGACCTTGTTGATACTCATCCATTAGAACAGCGCGAGAACAACAAATACGTTAAAGTTAAAACTTTTGCGCACTCCTTCTTCCACCACTGCATATGTCCCACCGCATAGATTGTCGCCATAAAGTAGGTGTTCCATTTTCAATAAAACATTCTTCCAATCATTTTCACCACGCACCACGATCGAGTGAAACCACCTCCCAGCTGAAGTCACGTCAATCACCCACAATAAACGTTTTCGAGAAGCACTCTAACTTACGTTATATAAGTATAGAAGTTCGTTTTACTTGACTGGTATTATTACCGACTGTATTTGTTTTACTGGTGTTTATATGTATTTAATTTTCATTCCCAACTTCCTCTGAAATGTCTTGGACCTTGAGGGGTAAATAAATAAATAAATATATAAATAAATTATAAATAATCAATAAATCAATAAATAAATAAATAAATAAAACTCAGTTGAAGACAGTGATGACCACGCCCGAATCTGAAGGTCGCAGAATCGGTCCCTGCACGGCGGCATCATAATCGCAGTTACTACAGTAACCATAAAACGATAAAAATAATGTCTTCTATACCTTCCGTGACTTTATTATCAGATGATTTCTCCTAGGATTATCCCAAACAAAAAACACAAGTACTCGAAAATTCTCTTCCTTTATTCGTTCATTATAGTGAAGTTCGTAAAATCTAGAAATATGCTTTTCGCCCTTTAAGAATCTAAAATTGTAAAGTATCAACATCCGAAAGCTGCCACGGTGTTTTTTTTTATCCAGTAGGACACGTCTGTGCATTTTATTGGCCCTCGCAACCGAATTACGAAGCCTCTCACGTCAGGGCAAAACTGGCTAAATAGACGGCCCCATAAAGCTATGACTAATCGCCTTTATGCAAAGACGGAGAGAACAAATGCAGCCAATGCACGATGAGGCTGAGCAAAAAAAAAGAAGCAAAGAAACGATCAGTGTCATCTCTCCCATAAACCATGAAAAAGAAAGCAAGCACTGGGCGAGCATTTACAGGGATTACAGACAATAACCGACCTCCCGGCCTTTTGCGTGTAAACGCGTCAGCGGCTGTTAACTTTGTTGTTCCCTGCATAGACTCTGCGTATAGAGTCTCGTCAGAGTAAAACAATAGGGTTGCGAATAATAGTTAAAAGTAACAGTAAGACGCCATCCAAAAATAACTAATATAACGGACGTTCCGGCTCCCACACGGTGGCCTTGTTCACACTGCTAATGGTCACTAGTAAAGTTTGTAGACTTACAAGAATAACACGTCCGTTTCAAAATTCGAAAGAAGGGACTGCATTATCTACTCTTTTATTTCCAGAAGAACTTCGTTAAATCAGGTTTATTGACATGATTGCTTTTTTTAGTTTAAATTGATGAGAGCATTCAACCCTATTGATACTTGCTAGGTAACAGAAGTTTCTTCGTTGTATCGAAAAATTAAAAAAAAATGGGCTTCGTTAGATTGAGTTTCAGCTTTAGCTCATGCAGGCTGCTTTTTTTTTCTTGTCCCTCGTTATTGGCGCTGTTTTTTTTTATGTGAATCATGTCGTACCAACTCGCCCAAGCAACCACGTTAGCTCTTTTTATAAGCTTTGTATTACCGTTTGCTATATTCAAAGGAAGAAAGGAAAGAAGGAAGGAAAATAGGAGGAAAAGAACGGAAGGGAGGTTAACCAGCCTATAGGCAGCCGGTTTGCTACCCTGTGCATAGGAGGGGAATGGGGGAGACGAAATATAGAGAGCAGAGAGGCTTTCTAAATGAACTATACAGGAGTGAACACGAGTTAAGGAAGGCGTTTCTCCTGAAAGTCTCACCAGATAGCCGAGATCACGAAGTGTGTAGCAGACCGGTCGCCGCGGTGTCAACTGCGGCCTCTGTAGCAGCTCCACGACGGAGAACAAGGAGCAGCCGACGAATGCCCACTTGAGCAGCCAGGAAGCATTGTGCACCAGTACCGAGGTCTGTCGTGCATGTTAAGGTGAAAAGGCAATCAGTACCGAGAATTAGTCGGACGAAGCACTCAAGTCAGTGGGCGCTGACCTAATACCCAGTTAGTAACCTATAGCTACTTGATATTACCCATCACTATTGTTGCAAAAAAAAACGACACGAAAGGGCAGAGGGAAGCTTGCGATGAAAAAAATTCCTTAACAGGGACTGTGAGCTCGAGCCAACCTTTCCACATGCGAGGACAGGCCGGTGCAACATGAGCAACCTAGTTTTCGAAGTGCCCCGCCGCGGTGGTCCACTGGCTAAGGTACTCGGCTGCTGAGCTGCAGGTCGTCGGATCGAATCCCGGCTGCAGCGGCTGCATTTTCGATGAAGGCGAAGGTGCTGTAGGCCCGTAGGCTAAGATCTGGGTGCACGTTAAAGATCCCCAGGTGGTCGAAATTTCCGGAGCCCTCCACAACGGCGTCTCTCATAATCATATAGTGGTTTTGGGACGCTAAACGACACTTTTCAATCAATTACAGTACGCCCGCATGTGAGTGAACGAAGGACAATCATGGCAAACGAAGAAAGTTATGCATTTAGCAGAACGAAGCGCACGTGCATAAAATTCATCATCATCATCATCATCATCATCATCATCATCATCATCATCAGCCTGACTACGTCCACTGCAGGACAAAGGCCTCTCTCATGTTCCGCCAGTTAACCCAGTCGTGTGCTTGCTGCTGCCAATTGATACCCACAAACTTCTCAATCTCATCATCATCATCATCATCATCATCATCATCATCATCCTCATCAGCCTGACTACGTCCACTGCACGACAAAGGCCGCTCCCATGTTCCACCAGTCAACTCGGTCCTGTGCTTGCTGCTGCCAATTTATACCCACAAACTTCTTAATCTCATCTGCCCACCTAACCTTCTGTCTCCCCCTAACCCACTTGCCTACTCTGGGAATCCAGTTAGTTACCCTTAATGACCAGTGGTTATCATTTCTACGCGCAACATGCCCGGCCCATGTCCATTTCCTCTTCTGTATTTCAACTATGATATCCTTAACCCCCGTTCGTCCCCTAATCCACTCTGCTCTCTTCTTGTCTCTTAAGGTTACACCTACAATTTTCCTTTCCATCGTTCGCTGCGTCGTCCTCCATTTAAGCTGAACCTTCTTTGTAAGTCTCTAGGTCACTGCTCCGTATAGCTAAGTACAGGCAAAAGGCATCTGTTATGTACCTTCCTCTTGAGGGATAGTGACAATCTACCTGTCATTATTTGAGAGTGCTTGCCAAATGTGCTCCACCCCATTGTTATTCTTCTAGTTACTTCAATCTGGTGGTTCGGCTCCGCAGTTATTACCTGTCCTAAGTAGACACAAACTTTTACAGCCCCGTTACGGTGGTCTAGTGGCTAAGGTACTCGGCTGCTGACCCGCAGGTCGCGGGATCGAATCCCGGCTGTGGCGGCTGCATTTCCTATGGAGGCGGAAATGTTGTAGGCCCGTGTACTCAGATTTTGGTGCACGTTAAAGAACCCCAGGTGGTCGAAATTTCCGGAGCCCTCCACTACGGCGTCTCTCAAAATCATATGGTGGTTTTGGGACGTTAAACCCCACAAATCAATCAATCAACTTTTACAACTTCAAGTGCACTATTACCTATATCGAAGCGCTGCTCTTTTTCGATATTGCTGTACGTTAATTTCGTTTTTTGCAGATTCATTTTAAGAGCTACCTTTCTGCTCTTTTTGCCTAACTCCGTAATCACGAATTGCAATTCGTCCCCTGAGTTACTCAGCAATGCAATGTCATCGGCAAAGCGCAGGTTACTAAGGTATTCTCCATTAACGCTTAATTCCTAACTGTTCCCATTCTAGATCTCCGAAAGCTTCCTGTAAGCACGAGGCAAACAGCATTGGGGAGATTGTACCCCCTTCCCTACACCCTTCTTGATTGGTATTCTGTTGCTTTCTTTATGAAGCACTATGATAGTAGTTGATCCTCTGCAGGTTTCTTCCAGGATGTTTATATATGCTTTGTCGACGCCCTGATTCCACAGTGCCTGCATGACTGCTGATATTTCTACTGAATCAAACGCCTTCTCATAATCTATGAAGGCTATGTATAAAGGCTGGCTATATTCTGAGCGTTTCTCTATTACCTGATTGATGGTATGAATGTGGTCGATTGTTGGGTAGCCTGTTCGAAATCCTGCTTGTTCCTTTGGTTAATTGAATTCTAATGTTGTCTTAACTGTGTTAGCAATAACCTTTTTAAAAAGCTTGTATACTACGGAGAGCAAGCTGATCGGACTGCAATTCTGCAAGTCCTTGGCATCTCCTTTCTTATGTATTAAGATGATGTTAGCGCTCTTTCAGACTCTGGTACTCTTCCCGTCAGGAGACACCTCGTAAACAGGGTGGCTAGTTTTTCTAACACAATTTGTCCTCCATCTTTCAGCAGATCTGATGTTACCTGATTCTCCCCAGAAGCTTTGCCTTTTTGCATGTTCTCCAAGGCTTTTCTGACTTCTTCTATCATTACTGGCGGGGTGTCATCTGGGTTACTGCTAGTTCTTATATTGAGGTCGTGGTAGTTGTTGCTACTGTACAGATCTCTGTAAAACTCCCCTGCTATGTTAACTATCCTATCCATATTTGTAGTTATTTTGCCTTCCTTGTCTCTGGGTGCATATATCCGATTTTTGCCTATTCCAAGTTTCTTCCTCACTGCTTTCACGCTTCCTTCGTTCTTCAGAGCGTGTTCAATTCTCTCCATGTTACACTTTCTTACATCGGATACCTTACGCTTATTATTCAAATTCAAAAGCTTTAACAACTCCATTTTTGTCTGTTGTACGTGAGGCTTTCATGCTTTGACGCTTCTTAATGAGATTATTTGTTTCCTGGGACAGCTTGTCAGTGTCCTGTCTCAGTACCGTACCTCTAACTTCCATTGCACACTCTGTAATGATACTCCTCAGATTATCATTCATTGCGTCTACGCTAAGGTTGGTTTCCTCGATAAAAGCCGAGTAACTGTTCTGAAGCGAGACTATGAATTCCTGTACTTTCACTCTCAGTGCTAGCTCATTGAATAGCTTCCTGCGTATCAGTTTCTGTCGTCCCTTCTTAAAGTCTAGGCGAATTTTAGACCGTATCAATCTTTGGTCACTGCATCGTACCTTGTCAAGCACTTCCACAACCTGCACAATGTCTGAATGTGCACTCAGTATGAAGTCTATTTCGTTCTTATTTTCGCCATTAGGGCTCCTCCATGTCCATCTACGGTTCCCTGGGTTTCGGTAGAAAGTATTAATAATCCGTAAATCATTGTATTCTGCGAATTCTATTAGTAGCTCCCCTCTGGCATTTCTAGTACCGATGCCATAATCTCCTACTGCCTGGTCTCCACCCTGCGTCTTCCCTACTTTTGCATTGAAGTCTCCCATCAGTATAGTATACTGTGTTTTTACTTTACTCATTGCCGATTCCACGTCTTTGTAGAAGCTGTCAACTGACGCGTCATCATGGCTGTATGTAGGCGCGTAAGCCTGTACCACCTTCATCTTGTATCTTTTATTGAGTTTAATTACGATACCTACCACCCTTTCATTAATGCTATAGTATTCGTCTATGTTGCCAGCTATGTTTCTGTGAATAAGGAACCCCACTCCGTCTCTTCTGTCAGCCAAGCCGCGATAGCAAAGGACGTGCCTGTTCTGTAGCACTGTACAGTATAGGCCTCATTTGTCCTCCTAAGCTCACTGAGCCCTATCACATTCCATTGAACACCCTCTAGCTCCCCGAATAGTACAGCTAGACTTGCCTCACTAGATAAGGTTCTAGCGTTAAACGTTGCCAAGTGCAGGTTCAAATTCACATATGGTGAAACCCTTACCTGCAGACCTTCATAATCCATGAGTGGCGCGTTGCGATATTCCCCCTGAAACGTAGTCAGTGTATGCGTGAACAGGAAGTAGGTCGCCACAATTTCAGTTGTTTGCTGTGGTCTGAGACAAAAATAGAAAGGGGCGGGGGGGGGGGGGGAGCGGAAACAACCTAGACCGCGTAGCGGCAGACGGCAAACAGCCCTTTCTACCAGGTCTAATTCAACCCAGCGGGGAACGACAGCTGCACAAGGTCGCGATCGACGGGAGGACACATTTTAACAACATAAAAAGGATAATTTCTCCTCGTTAACCCTTTGTGCACTTTCGGACCACACGGTTGTGTACTGCATCTCGTAAATTCGCGCCATATATGCCTACTCCGTGGTCTTCGCGGATCAGTAAACAGCAAATATTATTCCGCTCTAGATATATGCACCAGATAGCAGGGTTAAGCAACAGCTGCTCACAAAGCAGGGATCCAACAGCCAGCAGAATTTTTTTTAAATACCACTTTTTTTACAGATCCCAGCGTGGAATTACAGCTGCCTTGCCCTTGACGAAGTGCACACGCTTATTCGCAGCTGCATTAACTCAAAATAACGCTACGTTAGCGTACCATTCCATCGCAGTAAAACAAGTTAGAAAGTAGTTATACGCTCACAACTCCTCAAACGTAGCAACTGCTAGATTTTCACGTTCCACAATTACGATATGGTTATGAGAGACGTCGTATTGTAGGGCTGTAGTGTCAACTGTTGGGATTTCACTACCGAAACCGCGATGTGGTTATGAGGAATGCCGTGGTGGAGGGCTTCGAAAATTGCAACCACCTGGAGTTCTACAACGAGCACATGTATGTATAAGTAACACGGGCCTCTTGCATAGTACGCAAGACCGCCGCGACTGTGACCGAACCCGCGACATTAAGGTCAGAAGCGAAGCACCATAACCGCTGCACAGCAACGGCGGTTGCGTGATGAATCAAAACGATAACTGTTAGGCATGGCAGCGCACCCCCGAACTGGTTATACAGTGAGTAACGCGGAATACGTGGAACGCCGCTTCCCACGTGACACCTTTGAGCTCCGCCACTCGTACAGGACGCACGTGTCAACCGTGAAACGCTATTCATAAATATCACTGCGTACAAGGCATAAAAGCATGCGTATACAGGTGTGTGTCGAAAGTAATAAAAACTGGCACTGGTAGCAAACATCGTTACGTGCCGGTGTACAAGGTCACCGTTTCGGTGCAAGGGCGAAGAAATGAATGCAATAGCAACAACTCGGAATGCAAAGCTGAGAACGGCAAGCAGATCTAAACATGGAGCGCGCTGCTCACGCACAAATGACGCACGAAAACAACACACACAGGAGGACAGCTAACTAACAGCGTTTACAGCTTGACACTCAACACGCTTTTTAAACAAAAGCGACGCACGAAACGTAATCACAGGTACAGATACGAGTGCGAACTAACAAGTGACCCAGTCGTTACATTACTGTGTGCGGAGAGCGCGCTCTCTTCAGAAACTGGGAGTGTCCAGCGAGCAAAGTGATCTTTGTGCGCCCAGCAACCAAACGCAATCGTTTTGGTGAAAGCCCAAGGCGCACGATCTTCCCTCACTACAGGATAACTGTGCGAATAAGGCCCTTTCTTTTGGTGGAGCAAAGCCCGCGTGGGAGATGAATGCACATGGGTGCATCGCGACGAGCTGGGCGCCGAGCTTTACGCCGAGCGCGCTCATCGCACCATCTCACTGGTAACGCTGAAAACACACTACTTCGCCCGAGATAGGTGTCACCAGCGCTAAGTGGTAGGTATAAATAGCTTGCCATTTCAACGTTGAAGGAGGTGCTCCTTTGTGGCGCAGTGGCTAATGCCGCGCGCTCACGAACGAAAGGTCAGGCTTTCGATTCCGCGCACCCGAGTCTTTTACGGGCGAAGCTCCTAAAGCTGTGGGTTTGTTCATGCATGTCGGTGACCGGTTTGTAACCACCTATAGTTTTATGACTTACACAGTAGGTGGCGCTAGTGTGAGTGGTACACGGACGGATGGACAGACAGACGGACGGATGGAAGAACGAAACGGACGAACGGAAGCACGGACAGACGGACCGACAGAAACACAGAGGGACGCATCACACCACTCATCATCATTCACACCGTGGATATGCTGTGATTTTTTTCTGGGTTATTTTTCTATCTTGCGTTTTCATATATATATATACGAATACATATACGGTTAATGACGGCAGACGCCGACGCCAGCGGCAAAAACCTAGCCGAGAGTGTGCGTATAATTGCTATCGCAATAAAAGAAAATTACACCTCCTCCCGCAAAAAGGGACCATGTGTAGATACAAAGCAGCGGGCGCTAATCAAGACGCTAATGCTTACACTGGCGGAGGCATTGGCGCTGGCTCTCATCAACCCCTGGGGAAGCCCAAAGCACCCAGCTTTGAACGAGTGTTTCCTACTGGAACATTCCTGCAGCTGCTAGTGGGCAACGAGAGAAAGAAGACTCCGATTGGACACAGAGACCCACCATCCAGTTTTAGTTAGCGCGCCCACTGCGAATTTTATTCAGCAACGCACATGACAACTTTCCGTTCGGCACTTCCTCGGAGGTGAACATCCAGTGCCTATCTATATATACGGGGTGCGCCAGTGAAGAGTTGTGCAGCGCAAGCAGTCGGTTTCAGGGGCGAAATCGCTTGGGATGTGGATTTTCCCCTCATAGTATAGAAGTATGTTGTATTAGTAGCCACTTTGAGTTAACTTTAAGAATTGTTCACTAGATGGCGTTGTATGTACATGTCCTTAGAAATATTATCAGTTGGTTTCATCATTACTCCGTTACCTTTGGCAAACGTACCGTCAGTATGCTCCATATCATGCCTTTTCTATAGATTGAATAAACAGTTATGTTTTCATGTTGGGCTCTGTCCTGTCGCCAGGGTATCCCACATGTATTTTTTTTTTTGCAATCTAGTCATGGATCGTTTGTATTGCTCAGGTTTTCTGAGAAAGCCACTTCAGGAAAGGTCCCGAAAGTCAATAATTGGCTCATCATCAGCGCGAGAAGAGCTTTGGTACTGGTGATCAACCGTGAGCTGATCATACAAAGCATCAGTTAAAGTTGATTTGATTTGTGGGGTTTAACGTCCCAAAACCACCATATGATTATGAGAGACGCCGTAGTGGAGGTCTCCGGAAATTTCGATCAGCATCAGTTAAAGTTAAAGCCACAGCGTCATTATCAGATAATCCCGGTACAGCATCACACAATGCATTGTTTTAACAGTACTACTAGTTAAGAAAACTTTTAGGACTGAAATTTCACTTTGAATTCTAGTATGTCGGCATACAATCTGTATAAATTATAAGTAAACCCTCTGCCTGTCATTTCTATGTCATTTAGACCAGACGGCTGCGTAAAGAAAGTGTTCCATTAGATACTCGGCAATTCACTCACCTCGGTAAGATACTCATCATCGAGAATTAATCTGTCGTCTGATCTGGTATGCTAACACATGTAATCGAGGTTTTCAATAACCGAGACAGAAGAGTCAGGTGGCCTAAAATAGTTCCGAGAACTTATCTTTTTCTTTAATATACATAGCACAAAAAACGCGTTCGGCTTCCGAAATCTCAGGCATTCTTATGGGTGCCCCAAATTTGTTGCAACCCCGCCTCCTAATCTGTCCCGATCTCTACGAAAGCAGATGTAGTTTTTCGGGATAAATTCGCTGTCGAATATGTCATCGCCTAACCAAGTCGATCTAAGCACACCAATATGAATGAATGAATGAATGAATGAATGAATGAATGAATGAATTTTTATTTCATAATTCATTTACAGATAACAAACATTTGTCAGACCAAAACCCAAAGGCTAGTTGAAGGTCTGAAAAAATAATACCTATAGGAACATCCTAGCACACATATAGGAACATCTCGTTCGTGGGTAAAAACAAGGCGTCAAGTAGGACAGCTTTATTTACAGTGCTACGACAAATTACGTTACGGATACATAGATTTTGACTACTCGCTTTCTGGTGTCATTAGTTACGCTTTGAAATTTTGCACCTCTTATTGTTGGGTCCAAGCCAAACGTATAGAATGACATCTACGTACAGCTTATGATATACCAGCTTGACTTATGAACCATTTTATTTTTCATCTGTCGCAGTTTGCCACGATTTTTTCTTTATTTCTCTAACACCACAGAAAAATTCTCTGTGACCGAAACAGGAGATCCCTTTAGCTTAAAACATTCATGTGTTTTTCGAGATAGCCTAAAATATTATTATCACGTACAGAACAATTTTTAGCAATTTTTTTTACCCTGTATATGGCATTCCTGTATGCCACTGGCAGCAACTCCAACAAACCCTCTAAGATATCAGTGGTTAGACTTTCAGTAGTCTCTAAGACGGTTTGATCAATATCATTTATTATTAGGTTATTTCTACTGCTTCAATTCTGAGGCTCTTCATTTCTTCGCGATGTAAGAGACATAGCTTCTTTGAGCTTCGCAACTGTTACTTTTATTTCATCTACTTCATTTTTTTATCGAAAGCAACTGAGCTAGCTGACGTTTCAAATTCCCTACATTGTCATTTAATTTGGTAATGCCACTTTTCAATTTGACCCTGTTTAGCTAAAATATCGTTGATTGACATAATTATGCTGGATTGTCCAACAAACCCTTTAATGTCGATTCAGGGTAATATTCAACGCCGCCACATGCCAAAAGGTACCCCACCGCGGTGGCCTAGTGGCTAAGGTACTTGGCTCCAGACGCGCAGGTCGTGGGATCGAATCCCGACTGCGGCGGCTGCATATTCGATGGAGGCGAAAATGCTGTAGGGCCGTGTGCTCAGATTTGGGTCCACGTTAAGGCACCCCATGTGCTCGAAATTTCCGGAGCCCTCCACTATACGACGTCTCTCATAATCATAAGGTGGTTTCGGGACGTTAAACCCCACATTTGAATCACATACCAGAAGGTTATCCTTAAATGTCCAATTATTTATAACAAAATTTTGAATAGTCGGTAGGCATAGCAGGAGCAGAAAGCGTGTATCGCTTCTGAAGCAATGGGTAGGCATGTATCTGGCCGGGTATAGGCTGGCCTGAACGATAAATCATATAAAGAGAGAGAGATAATAAAAGAATATCAGAAAGGTAGAGAGGTTAACTAGACTAAGCCCAGTTTGCTACCCTACGCTGGGAGAGGGGAATGAGGGAGAAAAAGAAAGAGGAGGAGATATACGTTGCACATAACACACACACCGCACACACAGTTAAGGCTTCACAGGCGGTCGCAGAGTGACGCAGGACTTGGTCGAGAGTTTCTACACAATGGCAGTCCCGGGGAGAACCAAAAAGGCTAGCCTGTCATCTGCGGCCCTCAAGCAGATCTCATTGGACCTTTTGCATATATCATATGAAAGCCGAACTCATATCTATACGGACGGTTCAGTCTCGGGAAGTTCGACGGGCGCTTTTTTTGATTTCATCTCGGTCAATCACCGTCAAGTTTAAGACTTAACACGTCACAACATGTACGGGCTCCGAGCTCATCACACCTTCTAGCCGCAATTAGATTTGTTATGCGAGAATTCCCGGCTAGGTGGACTATCTTCAGCGACTTCAAGGCGGCACTTCAATGTATGCGAAGCCTACAACGCGGGAACTACCATCAGCTGGTATATAACGCCACTAACACAGGACACGACAATCTTTCAATGGCTGCCTGGTCACTGTGGGATTGGCGGTAACCACCTCGCCGACAACGCCACCCGTTGTTCCCACGACGGAGCACCCACACTGCTCATACCCCTGTCAAGGGTTGATGCCGCAAAAGAACTTCGCCGCATTGCGCATAATACCACACTTATGCTTTGGAATCTTCCACTGAACACCACTCGACGCCCACAGAACCTCGCTTCATTACACAAATTGCGGCTGCCATCAAAGACTTCGCGACGGGACGCTACAATGCTGTATCGGTCGTGGGTCGGCGTTGCCCTCACCAATCCATTAAGTCATCGCATTGGTATATGGCTGACGATAAATCAGGAAAAAGCTTAGCATCCTGTGGTATGTGGCACATGCACTGCTTCCATGCACACTGATTGCTGCCGGCGATGTTGGTCATCTTATAGCAACAGGGCTGTCCACATAATCAGATGTTCAGCAGGGAGCATGAGCAGATGCCGGTATGTCCGGCGGAATGAATTCACGATTCAGTTCGATGAAACGTTGACGATGTCACTGCAATCCTCATTGGCGATCTATTCTTAACTTGCGCAGGCGGTCGGCATCGGCTGCAGGTGTGTCCACGCAGCCAGCAGCCTGAACGATAAAGAAGAAAGGGCTTAGCATCCTGCGGTACGTGCCAGATGCGCTGATTCATGATTGATGCAGTACTCGAGTATGTAAAGAACAGAGTGCGCAAAGACGAGCACCGTCTCTCAAAACGGAAACATTTATTTGATTTGTGGGGTTTAACGTCCCAAAACCACCATTTGATTATGAGAGACGCCGTCGTAGTGGAGGGCTCCGGAAATTTTGACCACCTGGGGTTCTTTAACGTGCACCCAAATCTGGGAAACATTTATTTCGGAAAAGAAACAAGCAAGAAAACAAAACCGAGCATGGCACACATGCACATTAGAAAGTAAGACGTGATTGATTATGTGGGGTTTTAACGTCCCAAAACCACTATATGATTATGAGAGACGCCGTAGTGGAGGGCTCCGGAAATTTAGACCACCTGGGGTTCTTTAACGTGCACCCAAATCTGAGCACACGGGCCTACAACATTTCCGCCTCCATCGGAAATGCAGCCGCCGCAGCCGGGATTTGAACCCGCGCCCTGCGGGTCAGCGCCAAGTACCTTAGCCACTAGACCACCGCGGCGGGGGTAGAAAGTAAGACGTCGTCAAACGTAAACACATGCCCATTAGTAATAGAATCAAACATGTCACTTAGTACTACAAGTGCCAAGCAGATAATGCCACAAGTGCTTCTTTCCGTCTATTTATCAATTACCGCCCCATTACAATGAAAGTGCTGCCTTGCGCAAAGCGCGCCCTATAGTGACACGGAACTATCTAGATACTACCTTGGAACGTTCCGATGGGATTACTACATGCACAGTGCAATACAAACAATAGAGTTATTTCTGAAACGCATGTCAAACAAGATGATGTCATAGATTTTCCAAACGGCTACTCAGGCACGGCGACAGCGGGGCGTACAGCATAGTCCCTTCCCCCCTGACGCCGGACCCTCCGCTCAACCCCATTCCACCCAGAATTTTTGTCTGCCCTGCACCCTATATGCCCCCCAAAAGCAAATATAGTCAAAGAGAATGCATCAGTTCGTTTTTGCCCCCCCCCCCCCTGGATGAACTTCCTTGTCGTGGGTGCCCCCCCCCCCGAAGAAAAAAACCTGGCGCTTACGCTTAGGCAGCTTCTAATTGATAAAAATGAAGTACATTGTGATCGGTGGGTGTCATTGACCAAGCATAGGAAATTTCATGAAATTTCAACTTGCCAATCTCGCCGAAATACGGAAAATATATTTTGAAAATTTTCGCGTCACTCAACGATGTTTCAGCACAAGATTTTAAAATAAAATTTCAACCTTGATTTCCTCCGCTAATAATGAGCTTATAATTGTGAAAGATATGGCGTTAGAGTTCTCACAGTGCGGGTTGGTAATCTAATATTCTAAATCAAGTCATTGTTTCTCATTAGTGTTCCTTTAATCAAATCAAGTGTACACTGAAGGTCTAGTCCCCATTCACGGAAGACATTTAGGTCACCGGTCGCTTTTCTACTAGAATCGTTACATGACGAAAAAACAAACTAATCGACGACATGACGTACAACTAAACGCGCAGTTGTAAGAAAAATAATCACATTCTCTGCACTGAAGTCACGTGAACATGGAGTGTAAGTCATAGAACTAAGTCATGTATTCATTGTTAAACCCAAGCAAGTACCCTCATGTGTCATGTAAGCATGGGGTGAAGCGGGCACGTTGGCCTGCCTCTAATTGGGCCAGGCAGATTTACTTGTGTTATTTTTTTACAAGAATCTAGCTGCATTCAGAATGAAGCCATAAGCAGATAGGGGGATAACATACAAGTATGGTACAATGAAAAATATGTGCAATGAATTACGCAAATCTAAAATATCGCGAAAATTTCGAGCACCATAAAAAATATAGACTGCAACACATGTGATTGCACGAAGCGTAACATATGCAGCCGTCAGTACCTTCAACTTGAACGCTCCGACGCGTGCCCTCAGCTCGCTTTCACCCCCGCCGCGGTGGTCTAGTGGCCAAGGTACTCGGCTGCAGCGGCTGCATTTTCGATGGAGGTGAAAATGCTGTAGGCCCGTCTGCTCAGAATTCGGTGCACGTTAAGGAACCCCAGGTGGCATAAATTTCCGGAGCCCTCCACTACGGCGTCTTTCATAATCATATGGTGGTTTTGGGACGTTAAAACTCACATATCAGTCATCAGCTCGCTTGGATTGAGGTCAGCGCCACCAAGCGTTGAAAATGATATGCTTTCTGCGGTTAAGGATAGATGTAGGGTGCGTCGGTTTCACTAGTATATTTCTGTTTCCGATCTGCCTGACCGGCGAGTCGAATGCACTCGCTTCGCATCCCGTTTTCGCCACGTTTCGCTCGTAACTACGTTATCGCACGCGCCCATGGGAATCATTGTTGTAGGCTAATCTCGACAATAAAACATTGCGTGCGACCACTTAACCTTTCGTGTTTGAATTCGCAGCTGCTTCTCAAAAGGAATCCCACTTATAAAAAGCAGAGCGAACGCACGTTGCAGGCATTTGTAAAACTTGCACAATAAATCTGAAATGCATTGGCGTTTTCCATGTTCTGATTCAATAATTTTCAGACAGCGTGAATCGAAGTGTTCTCGCAATTCAGAGTGTGCCTTCCTGTTCGGTTCATGCTGCACGGAAAATGTGGTCTTGGAGCACAACATTTGTGCGGGTAAAAAGAATATCTGGGGTTTAGCGACCCAGAATTGCGATTTGATTATAAGATGAGATGGCAGTTTAGGCTTTCATGCGATAACTACGCAGAAAAATAGCTCTTTTTTTTTGCGTTGCATCCATGCGTCTTTCTTGCTGAGAACACGCATGAAGATTGCACTCCGTACGACCTCTTCTGTGCTGCGTAAACCGAATAGAAAGGCACACTCTAAATTGCGAGAACAGTTCAATTGACGCGGTCTGAAAATTATTCAATCAGAACGTGAACAACGCCACTTAATTTGAGATTTATTTATTGTTCAACTTTTACAACCGTCATGAACATGCGTTTTCTCTGCTATTTATTAATGTGATTACTTGCTGCGAATTCAATCGATTGATATTTGGGGTTTATAACGTCCCAAAACCACGATATGATTATGAGAGACGCCCATAGTGGGGGGCTCCGGAAATTTCGACCACCAGGGGTTCCTCAACGTGCGCCCTAATCGGGGCACACGGGCATACAGCATTTCCGCCTCCATCGAAAATGCAGCCGCCAAAGCCGGGATTCGAACCCGCAACCTGCGGGTCAGCAGCCGAGTACCCTGGCCACTAGACCGCCGTGGCAGGGCTACTTGCTGCGAATTCAAACTCGTAAGATGCTTAAACTGTCGCACGAAATGGTTCATTTTTGAGATTAGCCTAAAACAACGAGTCCCATGGGCGCGCACGATAACGTAGCCACGAGGGAAGCGTGGTAAAAACGAGATGCTAAGTGAGTGCATTCGACGCGCCGGTCAGGCAGACTGGAAACAGAAATTCACTAGTGAAACCGACGCGTGATACATCTATCCTTAACTGTAGAAAGCATATCGTTTTCAACACTTGGTGGCGCTGATCAGGCCACGCGTCGGGGCGTTGAAGTTAAAGGTGCTGACGGCTGTACTTACCTATATGCATGCGAACTAACCTCATATGAAAACAAGCAATCAAGCCAAATAAAAGGACCCGTTGCGATGGTTTAGTAGCTAAGGCACTCAGTTGCTGACCCAAAAGTCACGGGACCGAATCCTGGCTGCTGTGACCGCAATTTCGATGGAGGCGAAAATGCTGTAAGCTCGTGTACTTACATTTAAGTGCACGTTAAATAACACCTGGTGGTCGAAATTTTTGGAGCCCACGGTGCCTCTCGTAATTGTATACGATGGGTTTGGGACGTTAAACTCGAATAACTATTACCATTAGGCCTAAGGAAAAATTAACACACACACGCCAACGTCATAACACAAAAAAGAATAGACATGGCCGCAAGATATGACACCAGCTAGCTCTTTTAGTTGTTTTTTTTTATTATAAAAGGTCCGCGATAGCTATCGAGACACTTTATCAATGTATGCACTTGATTCAATGCCAAGCTTATTCGAGGTAGAGCACGTACATGTATTTTAATCCTCCGCGATATCGTTGCAACCGTAAGGGATTCAAAGTTCGCTGTCTGAAGCGAAGCCCTTAACTTGCGAACTTGCGTAAGGTTGTGATTGACGCGCGGAGGACAGATCGAGCGGATTTTTTTTCTCTCTCTCAGCTTCCTAGTTTATCGGTTTTTTTTTCTTAGTGTGTGGGTCCAAAACGACGGAATGCATATACGAAGAGTGGACGAATGTAAGTTTTATAAGGCAATGATTCTACTTGTGTTGCATGGCAGAGGGGGGCGACAACCAGCTGCCCACGCGCCCCCCCCCCCTCTTCCTAATGTCACTTCTTATCTGAAGTCCTATAGACAGTTACGAGCTAAAATGAAACTTTTGCAAACAATATGTTTGTAAATTTCAATCTTCTGACGTGCGCGCTGAAAATAATATCATTTCTATTCCAAATTTTTAATATAAAAATTCCGTTTCTTTTTTGCCTACCTTCTACCAACTCACTCCTTCACCCATTGGTCGTGGAGCCCCCGGTCAAGTTTCTTTCGTGAAGCTCGGCCCTACACCTTAAAAGGTTGCCAACCCTTGTTCTAAGGTATCCAAGAGTTTTCATAGATTTCTTCTCTATAAAATGACATCTTCGTTCCACAGGAGGCCTGAAGTGAGTTTCTTGATGACTGAAACATGATCAGCTATTTTTTATAACTACTATTTGCATCTCCATTGCATGTTGCTTTGTTTCATTTGCACCTATGGTAAATGCTTTCCTGTGTCGCTGAACATGAAATAGTTATCTTAATTGAAGGTGTCTGTTTTCTTTTATTTGTTTGTTATTATTGATAACACTATTATTATTACCATTATTATTATCATTGCAATCTTCCTGTACACAAATCGTATTATGTATTTTTGTTCACGCATTGCATCTATCCCATCCTGCTAAATCTCCTGAAGGATTTGCAGTATAAATAAATAAATAAATAATAAATAAATAAATTACGGCTACGTATTTATAATAATTGACTAGTGGAGAAACAGTCGTGCCTTTTTCTCTAAATATTGTCATTGAGATGCGTTTTTCTTTTTTTTAATTACCGATGCTCATCTTTCATTTTTCACACCAAATGTTCCCGTTGTGTAGGGCACTGCCTAACATTTCCTGCTCGTCACGAGTGTTCGTCCACTTGTAAAGGATGCAGTCGCCCGCGAACAGTTCGAGTTTCACGAGTGTTTCGTTTGTGGTGTCGTTGTAAACAACAAAAACAACAATGGCCCGAAAACCGACTCTCGGAGAACGTCTGATCTCAAGGGCACCGGGCGTGGATACGAGCTACCCATTGATACGCATTTATTCATTTTATTTTCGATTACTGCCAGTGTCATACGAGACCAAAGCAGAAGGGCATCAGTTCTCGGATACACAATACAGTTTTCAGATTCACGTTTGTACAGCGGCATATTTGCCAGAACGTCTAAGAGTGGCTGGAGGCAGAAATGCCTGTAGGGGTCTCGAGGCGAAATTCAATAAGTACATTCTGAAAAAAAATGGCGTTAATTGTATACAAACAGTGAGCAATCGGTACGTACTTATGGACGGCATAGAAGACAGCTCTCATCTAGTAGACAATACAACACCACTTGTACACAAACACAAGAGCACTGGGAACAATACACCAGAAAAATACACACATAAATTCGAACCAGTTACTGCACCCAGCAAAACAAATTCGCTTACGCGCATTGATACCTACAAGATAATTCCATCCTTGACAACAGTCAACCTCGGTGGAACTGTGGCTACGGTGTTCGGCTAGTGACCCGAAAGCCGCAGGTCCCGGCCCTGGCAGTCGCATTTCGATGGGGGCGAAATGGTATAGAGGCCCGTATGCTTAGGTCTGGATATTTGGACCCCGGGTAGTGCATATTTCCGGAGCCTTATACTACGGCGTCTCTCATAATCATATCGAGACATAAAACCTGCGACATTACCAGTATTATTTATGACAGCAGTAATTCGTTTTTCATATTGAACAATTTTAGTAAAAACTTGTGATGGGTACTTCGAAATCTTAGCGCCAAAAAGCGGAGACAACAGGAAGAGACGTAGAAAACAAGAGCGCAAACATCAAACCATTAAGGAGTACCAGAACGCATTTGATCGCGAGACGCGATCAAATGCGTTCTGGTACTCCTCAATTACAACTAACAGAGAACAAAACCGAGGAAATTATAAGGGATGTAATTTAAAGTATTCGTGCTGTAAATGTGAAGAAAGTAAAGAAGATGGAGAAAAGCTTGCTGCTGGCTTTTACCGAACATGCGACCTTCGAATGTGTCCGAGGCTCTACCTACTGAGCTACAGCGCCAATCTTTCCCCTGTCCACTTATGGGGTGTATATATGCGCATCTAAAAGTGGGAGTGTCAGTCAGCGCCACTCAATGACTGCGAGCGTCTCGTTCTGGCTGACTGGATACTGGATACCTTGATTGATTGATTGATTGATTGATGATTGATTGATTGATTGATTGATTGATTTATTGATTGATTGATTGATTGATTGATTTGTGGGGTTTAACGTCCCAAAACCACCATATGATTATGAGAGACGCCGTAGTAATTCGACCACCTGGGGTTCTTTAACGTGCACCCAAATCTAAGCACACGGGCCTACAACATTTCCGCCTCCATCGGAAATGCGGGATACTGGATACCTTAAGGTATGCGGGACGGCTTCATGCTCTGCCATAGTAGAGTACCGAGTACTCTTAATAGTTAACCACTTTTTATAAACACACCTTAAGGTATGCAAGGAAATATTAAATGCGAAGCAGCTTATGACGTAGTTCCATCTGGTGCGCGTGCGGCGTGACCACCCTTACTGCGCATGCGCGACTCTACCCCCTCTCAAGTGAGCGCGAAGAGGTGGAAGGACCCTCTCTTGGCGTGGGCTGCTGTCGAGGAGGAGGAGAGGAGGGGTTGGCTTGAGCGCTGCCTCCGCTCCACGCGGAAGCGCCGGGGGCAAACGGCTACGGATGAAACGTGGGCTCGACATGCCCTAACGCAACGGCAACGTCGGCAACCGAACCCCGCCGTACGCAACGCCGACGTCGAAGCCAAGCGTCAGCGTCGAGTCAATGCATCGGCTGCGAGCCGACGAAGCGAGTCCAACGACCGCGCAGAACGCCTCGCTTGTGACGCCAGCTGCCCGAAAACGTGTTCCACGCTCGCCTTCATGGGTACTAGTCTCAAATCCCTGCAGCTGTGGCACTTGACGGTACATAAAAATTTCCGCGGCACCTAATTTGCGGGTCAATAAACTCATTTAATAAAGTCAATCAATAATTACTTCTAAGAGTGCTGGAAGGCCCCTTAAGGTATCACCTTACGCGTCGAAATATGACAAATATCCTGTGTGGAATATTTTTCTCTTAAGTTTGTTATAGGCTGTCTATTTTTTCTGTCTGATTGTTCTTTCGCTGGTACACTCCGCAATATCTTATCAACGCTTGAAAGTGAAGAAAGAGAGAAAAGATAGCTCTAAGACACAAAGTCGCACACCTCACAGTAATTATAAACCCTGTCAGTCTATAATCGCCGCTGCAAGTCTGATGACTTCAAGAAGTTGAGCACCGCCTTCGTCACCTTTATCCATGATGGCCTCTTAGGACACCATCATCCCTTTACGCAGTGTCGGGTTCTTCTATAGACTGGTTACCGTCCCTGCTTTTCTATTATTTCCTGTTCCTTGCTTCTTATCAATGTTAACTGTTTATTTAACGTCTGCGACCCGTAACTGTGTAGTCGGGGTTAAACTTTGCTATGAATGCTGATTTGGCAAACCTCAGGCAACACTTCTCAACTGCTCCCGGCAGCATATTTTTTCTCTCTCTCTAGCCCCACCATCAGGCTGCCGAGATTAAATAAAATTGTTACATTCTGTGTGAATGCCCACAATACTGCTCGCAAAGACAATCCCTCTGCAATGCACTTGATGAACTGGACGAGCAGCCTCTTTAGAAAGAAAGAATCCTGCGCTGCCGACAGGACTTTATGTCGCAGAAGAAGGCTGTGAAGGCGCTCCTGCGCTTCTTGCGTTCAACCGGCCTGTCCAAACGACTGTGATCGGAATTCCGTGAATGTGTCCGCATGTGGTTTTTTGTCTAATTTATTTTTTATCTCTCTATTTCTATCCTCTTTCCGACCCTTTTCCCCACCCCCGTACAGGGTAGCAAACCAGTTCGTCTAGGTTAACCTCCCTGTCTCTTCTTTTTATTTATTTTCTCTCTCTCTCTCTCTCTCTCTCTCTCTCTCTCTGTTGCGAAGTTACACCATTCTCCAGGCTTCGTTAAAGTGGTTCGTCCTAACGAACACGCAGAACTCTAGCCGTCCCGGAAATTCGAGGTGCTCACGGTAACCTTGAGACACGCCAGCAATTGCGCCGCGGCGGGATTGCCGGTTGCCGCAGCTTCCGCAACGATAGCGAGCTTCATCCGGAAAAAGGGCCTTTCTCGGCGCCGCGGGTGTGTGTGCACAGAGAAAGCCTCGGTTGCCGACGCGGAAGAGCACGTGCAGGGTTTGGCGCACGCATTGCCTGGCGGCGGTTCTGCAGAAAAGGTACCGAATCCATTAATACTCCAAAAGGAATAACGTTCGGTTGCGTTAATAGTTGACCTCGCATCAGAAACTGTAGCGCGATGAAGAGTAACGCGAGACGAGAAACAAACAGCTCAATGTCAACGCATGTTTCCCAGTACTTAATTATATTAACCCAGTAAAGCCACTGTTCGTATCTGATACATTGAATGTAATACCTCAATAAAGCTACCATAGGTGTAAGCAGCTATTGCAGATTTGACATGTCATGAAGAAGGTACCTTGACTTGCATATTTTACTATAATAATTATTAGTTGCAATTATTACTAGTTATGTCTCAAACAAAATTTTAGTTATATTTATCTTAATATGAACTGTACAAGAACAGTAAAAACAGTCAGCGTTTTTCTCGCAATTTTCCTGAAGTCATAACTGTTCGTGGGCATTGTGTACAGGGTAAATATATAAATAAATAAATAAATAAATAAATAAATTGAGCGTCGCCAATACCGCCGACGTAGCTCGGTCTGTAGAACATCAAGCGCGTTCTTCGAAGGTCGCAGGTTCGGTACCTGCCAGCGACACGCCGTCTTATTGTCGATATTACATGCTTCACAATTACATCACAATTACTACACGTAACATCCCCTATACTTTTCTTAACTGTCTGTTAGTCCTAAGAAATATTGTGCCTAACAAATAAAAAACGAACCCTTGAAATTCTCCTCCTTTCGTTTATTTAAAAAGTTCATGTATACTATACTCGCATACTTGTAAAAACATACGTTCATTGTTCGAAAAGTATTTGATATCCCATTGGGTATGTCGAATTCCACAAGTTGATTCGCTCCGAAACATTACTTTTCGCACGCTTCAACGTGCCTGCGCGCTAGTTCTGAATTCGCCATTCGTCAAATATGGTCACCACGACTGGTAATCACACATCAGACGTTGTGCTTTAGCATAACATAAACTGCATTTCTTCTAGAGTACCTTATAAATATAAATAGAGCATAGAAGAGGCACCTGCAGCATATATTTACGCATGCTATAGTTTCATATTATGAGCGGTCCAATCCTCATTTAAACGTATAAATGGTGACGTACTTGCTATTTCTTCAGCACATGCAATTTCAGATATTATGTCATACTAACGTAGTTTATTTGAGCTCTAATTTAACATACATAACAGTAGGCTGGAGGATATACAGTAGTAGTTTCCACCCCCTGTGGCCCTCGAACGTGTGTCTTACTCAAAGCATGCCACCGCCTTCATTCCGCTGCGACAGGCAATCGAACCGGCGACCTACTTCTCAGTCGACATGGCCAACGAGTAGACCGGGGTGGTCACCTATATAACAAAGAATTAATGTAACAAAAGTCCAATATACCGGGTTTTTTTTCTCGTAGAAACGTTTTCAGTGCAACTGCGGTAAGTGTAGCAGCCTAATTCCGCGAGAATTCCAAATTATCACCCGTCCAGTTCACGCCTGTCAGGAAAGGCGCGATTGGCTGCGCTTGTCCGACTGGCCTGGCGCGACGTAAATTACCGCACGCCGTCTAACGTCCGTTGCTGCTGTTGTTGTGAAACACATCTACGATATCTCCGCAGGATTCATTTTCAGGTGAGCCAGCACTGGTAACACGCGTGAGGAAACAATATGTAAGTATTGTAGTGCAAAGTAACAAAAACGCCGACGAAGGTGAAATACACACAAAATTATAAAGACGTTCCGGCTCCCCACACGGGAGCATTGTTCACATTCACAGATTGTGAACACAGACTGTGTTCACAGACTGTGTTATAAAGACGTTTCGGCTTCCCACACGGGAGCCTTGTTCACATTCACAGACAGTGAACACAGACTGTGCACACAGACTGTGTTCACAGAATGTGAACAAGGCTCCCGTGTGGGGAACCGAAATGTCTTTATAATTTTTGTGTATTTCACCTCGGTCGGCATTTTTGTTACTTTGCACTATGTTTGTTCCCGACCTAACGGGATTCCGTCGGACTCTTGACTATGTAAGTGTTGCGTAGCCAACAAATTCTGTGTCCACTATAGTCGGTGTGTCTGACAAAGGAGGCGGCGATCATGCATGCAGCTTTGACTGG
This sequence comes from Rhipicephalus annulatus, assembly GCA_013436015.1. Classification (NCBI taxonomy): domain Eukaryota; kingdom Metazoa; phylum Arthropoda; class Arachnida; order Ixodida; family Ixodidae; genus Rhipicephalus; species Rhipicephalus annulatus. Next base: position 235,819 of record WOVY01001250.1, read on the forward strand.
GAGCCGCGGAGGTTTCCTAAAAGACAAAGCACACATAGCGTGACCCTCCACGAAAAATGCCTTTTTTCAATACATCGGGCAAGGTATCCGTACCGGCCGGAACTTTAAGCCTACTCATGCGCTGATTCGCATGCTACTTGTGGTTCCCTTAAGCGGGAGATAACATGTCATACTAACGCAGTCTGTTTGGGATCTTGGTCAATAGCACTAAGCTGGAGGACATTCAGTACGCGTTGCGACCGCCTGCAGTGGCCCTCGAACGTGTATTTTACTCAAAGCATGCTGCCACCTTCGAACCATGGATTAACATTCCAGATTATTTGCCCGAGCTAACCAACCCAGACCGGCCTATCACCATGGCGCGACGACCAGATACGACCACTTGTATCAACTTCAAAATGCCTAAATCCATGAAACACCTGCAAAGTATGCTGCAAGACTTAAAGCAACTACTCAAACACTACAATATATATTTTTTGTTATTTTTATGCCCAGCTTTCTTGCTTTTGAATAAAAATTTCTTGTCTTTGCCTAAGTTCATACAATCCTTGTGTGACGTGTATATATGTGCGCTTATTTTGTACACTAGAAGGGTAGTGAACAAATAAGCATAAATTTTGACACACGCATGTAGAGTGAGTTATGTGATATTTTTTTGTGAAATGCCTGCTGCTCTTGCACGGGTCCTTCGCCTCGCTCAAGATGTCTCCGACAATTTTTCGCCTAAGGACCTCCAACTTTACGTTGTTAGAAATAAACTTGACATGTTGGATGACGTTATGTTTTGAAATTAAAGGGGTCTGCAGAACCACTTCATTCTCTATTTGCAATCAAATAGACTCTAGAGCGAAAATTCACTGATATGTTGCAAATATTCAGAAGCAGTGAGACAACAAATTTGGTCGAATTACGTTGTATTGGCGCCACAAGAATATACCAACGTCTCCTTATATACGTTTACAGGTCGCGGGTTCGATTCCCGGCTGCGGCGGCTGCATTTCCGACGGAGGCGGAAACGTTGTAGGCCCGTGTACTCAGATTTGAGTGCACGTTAAAAAACCCCAGGTGGTCAAAATTTCCGGAGCCCTCCACTACGGCGTCTCTCATAATCAAATGGTGGTTTTGGGACGTTAAACCCCACAAATCAATCATCAATTATATACGTTTAATTAAACAAAAAAGAAAATACTGCATAATAACTCATCTTGCAGTAACAAAATACTTTTTGAAATATTCTGTTTGACCCAGGACCATCAACAATGGAAATGCACTAACCCAACCATGTCTTACAATCCACACGTATGTTATTTTCTCGTTCATTTTTGATAATGAAGATTATATTCTTTACAGACTACTTTACCATTTCGTCTTCCTGTTTTTTCAAAGTTTCGACTCTTACATTTTGTATCTTTTTTCTATATGTGTATCCTTCATGTTTGTGTATATAAAAATGTCTTTTTCACCTTGCACGCTTTTTTAAAAGCTGGAAAGAAAGAAAGAAAGAAAAAAAGAAAGAAAGAAAGAAAGAAAGAAAGAAAGAAAGAAAGAAAGAAAGAAAGAAAGAAAGAAAGAAAGATCCAAACTTCAGTGTTAAACGATTACAAATTTCAGTAAAATTTCGTAAAGCAAGGTCGGAGTAACTGACGGCGCATCGTTGGAAGCCAAACCAGCCCATAGCCACCATTGTCGTCCCATTCATTGCTAAACATCGATTTTCTTCGCATTTCCTGCTGAATGCAATCACTCACGTCACCCACGCTTGAGTCAGTACTATGGTCGAAATGGACAAAGTTCATACCTTAAGCGCAGAGGCTTTTAACGACGTCGTCTCATTTTCCTCGAGCACAGCTCGAGGCTCGTTACACCGACACGTCCCCTTGCCGTCGACGTTCCGATCAAGCGGCGAGAAAGCGTCAGGTCAAGGTCCACCCATCGTCACAGATAATAGGGACGAGTTGACGGAAATACATAGGATTTCTTTCTTTTCGTCTTAACTCTTTCCTCTCAAGTACCAAGGGTCATTCTTAACGCGGACGCTGAGGTCAGCTCAGGCGCCGGCCCTCTGGCGACGTCAGGAACGCGAAGCTTCATTGAAATTCCAGTGGCGCGACTCCTTTCTGTTTTTTTCTCTCTTGATCGCAGCGATCGGCGACCGCCGCCCAGGCGAGAGCAATACCACCGGCTAGCGGCAGCCACTTCTCGTCCGCGGATTCCAGTCTCGGTGGTTTGCAATGAAGCGCCGCGTACTGCTGCTTGTGCTGGCCTGTTGCACGGGTTTGGGTGAGTGGCGAGTCTTCCTCGGCAGCGCGTTTTCTCAGGGGCGTTTCACGCAGTCAGTGAGTTCCAAAATAGCCGATGATGCGCGTCTACGAGCTCTCAAGAGTGGGAAATCGGCCACGCTGGCGGCACATTAGCACTGCAAGAACAGTGCGACAGCTGATGGTGCATGTCTAACAGATTTCAAGAGTAGAAAATTTTGCTACATTGGTAGCACATAATTAGTCAAGGAAAGCTGCGACAGCTGACGATGCATGTCCGCAAGCATTGAAGAGTGAGCCTTTTGCAATATTGGTATCGCATAATTAGTCTATAAGAACGGTGCAAGAGAGAAGGGCAGGCGGTGACAACACACAGCACTGACTTTCATAATGCGTTTAATAGCGAAGCGAAGCACATACATGTGCTTGGAGCGTATAGGCATGCGTAGCAGAGGGTGCAGTTATCAACCGCGTCGAAGACTGCACAATAACTAGAACGACGCGTGTTCACATAAATTTGAAAGAAATCTGATAAAAACTCACCGGCGAAAATTTGTCACTATCAAGATTTATCCGACAAATTCAGAGTGCATCGGCCTATACTGTCCTTATAATAACGAGAAGTAAACGAATTGGCTGGTATTGATGCTAAAATTATGGGCGTGAAGACACGAACTCAAGAGAAAGGCCAGCTGTTTGTGGTGTCTTTGCATCTCTCTGGTGAGCGCGTGTGCACACTCAGTTATTTTATACAGCATTATAGGCGGGTCCACTATTAAAAAGAACACTTGCGAGCACGGTATGTTTGAATTTCACTCTTTCAAAGCCGTACTGGCTTATAGTTGCGTAAGAGTACCGCTGATTGACAGTTCTGACTTCCTTTGACAGACTAATGCACTGCGTCAACGTTGTATCTTTACCCACGTGCTGTCAGAGTGCCGGTTATTTCAACAGCAGTCTCAGTGTTCCCTTTGTAGTGTTCCCTTTATCAGAGGACGGTACTGTACATGTTACGTTTACTTTTTTTTCGAAACACCATGTTGTAAGCGTCGACATTCAACAAACTTCTAGCTGTTCTCCTTATTTCATCTTCTTTTAATCCCGATCTCCTAATTGACTTGCTGTGATTGTGTTCCGCGTCGGATTCGTATTTCGTTCCGGCGTTGTGCTGGTCAAACGGGGCCGCAAGCTAATCTTTTCAAGAGACCACATTCCTGTCAAAGTACCATGATGAACGTGCGTCCCATTTCAGAAACTTATGATATTCACAACAGCGGTGCAGCATGTGTACGCCTCCCACCGATTCTCTCTCTCTCTCTCTCTCTCTCTATATATATATATATATATATATATATATATATATATATATATATATATATATATATATATTCACCCACTTTTCATTCTTCACATTTAGCTTACAATTGGTCTAATAACTTCCCCTATACATTCCTTGGCATTATTGCCTGTTAGATCTCAATAATATTGTGTCAAAACACGAAAAAACGAGCCCTTAAGTATACACTTCCTTCCCTGATTCATCAACGAGGGTTTTGTACTGGCAGACTAGGTGCCGTTAGGTTGTATACGAGGGACTATTGGTCAGCTGCCAGCTCGTAATAAGTTCACGTGCTACGCGACGCCAAACAGGCTCACAAAGAGTGTACCACACTCGCCTCCATGGCTACAGGTGGCGCTGACTGATACTCCCAAGTTTAAATTCACATATAAACCCAATCACGAGCCTTTAGGTATACAATTCTTTCCCTAATTCATTAACGAGGGTCTCGCACTGACAGACTTGGTGCCGTTAGGTTGTATACGAGGGACTATTGGTCAGCTGCCTGCTCGTAATAGGTTCACGTGCTACGTGACGCCACACAGGCTGATAAAAGAGGTTCCACACTCGCCACCATGGCTACAGATGGCGCTGACTGGCACAAACCGTGACGCCGCACCGGCTCATAAAAGAATGTTCCACACTCGCCACCATGGCTACAGATGGCGCTGACTGGCACTCCCACGTTTAAATTCAAATATAAACCCAACAAAGTGGCTGGGGGAACAGCCGCAATGATAGCTCAGTGGTTAGAGCATCGAACGCCTTATTCAAAGGTCGGAGGTTAGATTCCTGCTCACGGCAAGTTATTTTTTCACCCACTTTTCTTTCGTCTTATTTACATTACATTGGTTCTAATAACTTACCCATACATTCCTTCGCATTATTGTCTGATAGATCTCATGATTATTGTGTCAAAACGCGGAAAAACGAGCCCTTAGGTATACACTTCTTTCCCTTATACACACCACACACACACACACACATGTATATATATATATATATATATATATATATATATATATATATATATATATATATATATATATATATATATATATATATATATATATTGTCACAAAGACACAGGCACGCAGGTACAAAATAGGGCGTTTACTTTCGCAACCCAAGGGCCAGAAAACACGAACGCCAGAGCACGCGCACACAGATCTACTTCGTTGTCCTCTTCAGATGCTGGCTACTATAGTTGCCAGCCTACCTTGCGTCAATTCCCCCCTTTCAAGAGAGACCGTCCCGGTCGATTGACTGAGATGCTAGAGGTGGCCATGAAAGAAAAAAAATGATCACGTCAATGAAAAGCCCACGCTGTTGTGGATAATAAGGAAAAAGTTCGAAGTGTTCATAAGTCGCGGGCATGGTACGGTTTCATCCGTACTACATGGACTACTTCTGGACGTGGACGTCTTCGGTTTAAACTGGTGTCGGAGCTTTGGGGAACTACCTCGTAATTCACGTCACTGAGGCAGCGCACAACTTCGTAAGGGCCAAAGTAGCGCCGCAATAGCTTCTCCGAAAGCCCACGATGGCGAACTGGTGTCCACACCCATACATAGTCACCTGGTTGATAGTGGACGCTCCTTCGGCCTTGGTTGTAACGGCGAGCGTCGATATCTTGCTGCGCGCGAATGCGGTTCCGTGCAAGCTGGCGAGCTCCCTCGACTTTCTCAACGAAGTCGTCAACGCTGTCATTTCCGCTGTTGTCCTGGTCTACAGGGAGCATAGCGTCTAACGGTGTTGTGACGCGACGGCCATAAACAAGCTCGAATGGTGTTAGGTCTGTGGTCTCTTGCACAGCGGTGTTATAGGCAAACGTGACGTACGGCAAAATTTCATCCCACGTTTTGTGCTCTACGTCAACATACATAGATAGCATATCGGCCAATGTTTTGTTTAACCTCTCCGTCAAGCCGTTTGTTTGGGGATGATAAGCTGTTGTTTTCCGGTGGTTGGTGTGCGTCAGCTTGGTGACTTGTCGCAATAACTCTGCCGTAAATGCTGCTCCGCGATCGGTTATGAGAACAGCAGGTGCACCATGGCGCAAAACAATGTCGTGGACAAAGAATCTGGCGACTTCTACTGCAGTTCCCTTAGGCACAGCTTTGGTTTCTGCATAGCGAGTCAGATAGTCGGTCGCGACAATTATCCACTTATTTTCTGAGGATGACGTAGGGAAGGGACCAAGAAGATCCATTCCTACTTGCTGAAATGGTGCTCGAGGTGGATCTAAAGGTTGGAGGAAACCGGCGGGCTTTGAGGGTGGAACTTTACGCCTCTGACAGTCACGGCAGGTGCGGACATAGCGCTGAACGGACGAATACAGCTGTGGCCAGTAGTACTTCTGTCGGATGCGCGCTAATGTCCGAGCAAAGCCTAAGTGACCGGCCGAAGGATCGTCGTGGCACGCCTGCAAAACTTCCTCACGCAGTGCCATTGGAACGGCGAGGAGGAAAGTTTCCTGGCTGCTCTCAAGATTTCTCTTGTAGAGAACATTGTTCCGCAGGCAATACGTAGCCAAACCACGCGAGAGTCGGCGTGGGACGACAACGTCTTCTCCTTGAAGATGCTGGATGACAGGAAGTAGCTCAGTGTCCTCACGTTGAAGCTCAGCCATCCGCACCACATCGACGATGCCAAGAAACGGTAAATCTTGTTCAGTGTCAGATGACGTCGGGGAAATAGGAGCACGAGACAGGCAGTCAGCATCTGTATGCTTATGTCCTGATCGGTAGACCACCGTTATGTCGTACTCTTGAAGGCGGAGGCTCCAGCGGGCGAGGCGGCCTGATGGATCCCGTAGATTGGCAAGCCAACAGAGCGAATGGTGGTCACTGACCGCTCGAAATGGCCGGCCGTATAGGTAGGGTCGAAACTTGCTAATGGCCCAAACGACTGCTAGGCACTCTTTTTCGGTGGTAGAGTAATTAGCCTCTGCTTTTGTGAGACTGCGGCTCGCGTAAGCGATCACACGCTCTGCGCCGTTCTGCCATTGAACTAGAATGGCTCCGATTCCCACGTTGCTGGCGTCTGTGTGGATCTCGGTGTCGGCAGTGTCGTCGAAATGTGCCAGCACTGGAGCTGTCTGCAGTCGATTGCGCAGCTCTACGAAGGCTTGTTGTTGTTCTTCCGTCCATACGAAAGGTACATCTGGCCGTGTCAGTCTTGTAAGAGGTTCCGCAATTTTCGAAAATCCTTCGACAAAACGGCGGTAGTACGCACAGAGTCCAAGGAATCGCTGAACAGCCTTTTTGTCTCCAGGGCGAGGAAAATCGGCAACGGCAGCCAACTTCTCCGGATCTGGTCGAACACCCCGCGAGCTAACCACGTGGCCGAGAAACTTGAGTTCCTGATAGCCGAAGTAGCACTTTTCGGGCTTGATGGTAAGGTTCGCTCTCCTTATTGCAGTGAGGACACTTTTTAGCCTTGAAATATGCTCGCCAAATGTGGTTGAAAACACAACGACATCATCCAAGTATACAAGACACGTCTGCCACTTTAGTCCAGCTAGTACAGTATCCATCATGCGTTGAAACGTGGCGGGAGCGGAACAGAGACCGAAAGGCAGCACTTTAAATTCGTACAGCCCGTCAGGCGTCACGAACGCGGTTTTCTCACGGTCGCCTTCGTCAACTTCAATTTGCCAGTACCCTGACTTGAGATCTAGTGATGTGAAGAACTGGGCGTGGCGTAGGCGGTCTAAGGCGTCATCAATCCGTGGCAGGGGGTAAACGTCGCGTTTCGTGACTTTGTTAAGCCGTCGATAGTCGACGCAGAAGCGTAGTGTGTTGTCTTTTTTCTTTACTAAGACAACAGGTGACGCCCACGGACTTGTCGAGGGTTGGATGACGTCATCATTCAGCATTTCTTGAACTTGACGCTTAATCACCTCTCTTTCCTTCGGGGACACACGGTATAGATGTTGGCGAAGAGGCCGCGCCGACTCCTCGGTAACAATGCGGTGTTTTGTAACGGTGGTACGCTGAACTTTCGATGCTGTGGAGAAGCAGTCCGAGAATTCCTTCACAAGGTTTAGCAGCCGCTCTTTTCGTGAATCTGGCAAGTCTGGATTAACGTGAATGCGGCTTCCCAGGTCAGCACAAGCTTTTGCATGCGGTGAAGTCGTATCCATTGTGCTGATATCGAAAAAGTCGGCGATTTCACTGAGGAAAGCGACAGTAGTCCCTCTAGGAACGTGCTGAAACTCATTGCTGAAGTTGGTCAGCAGAACTCGAGAGCGTTTATTCTCTAACCGAACAAGGCATCGGGCTATGCTTGTTTTGATTTTGGCAGTGGTGACTACGCTGCTAGACACTCTACTGAATTTCGCTGCTTGTTTCACTACAGATAGCCGTTTGAACCGGAGCTGCATACCGACGGAAGAAGCGATCTTCAACACGTGCAATCGCCGTGGTCAGCGAAAGCACTGAACGATCTTCCTAGGACTGGCTGCCACCAGGAGGCGTGTGGCCTATCATCAGCACTCGGCAATCACTCGGCATCTTGTGATACCACCTTGCTATAAAAGCAGACTACCGGCCACCCGTTCTTTCACTTGGCAGTGGTGACTACGCTGCTAGACACTCTACTGAATTTCGCTGCTTGTTTCACTACAGATAGCCGTTTGAACCGGAGCTGCATACCGACGGAAGAAGCGATCTTCAACACGTGCAATCGCCGTGGTCAGCGAAAGCACTGAACGATCTTCCTAGGACTGGCTGCCACCAGGCGTGTGGCCTATCATCAGCACTCGGCAATCACTCGGCATCTTGTGATACCACCTTGCTATAAGCAGACTACCGGCCACCCGTTCTTTCACTTGGCAGTGGTGACTACGCTGCTAGACACTCTACTGAATTTCGCTGCTTGTTTCACTACAGGTTAGTGCAGTTTTGTACAGTTACATTTATATGGTGTCGTCACCACTGCCAAGTTTTTCAATTTTTTGATTTTGTGATTTTTTACCTGTTTTTTCGCGCTTGTTACTGAATATTAGGCTTATTGATATGGCTAAGGAACTAGCGAAGCTCAAAGAAGAAATGAGGACTGAATTGCTTAAAGAAATTAGGCAGGAATTCAAGTCTTTCAAAGAATCACTGGAGCGTGATCTCAGGAATGAGATACGGGATGTGCGCACTGAGCAACGCCAGATGAGCCAGAGCATTGACTTCTCGCTTGAATCGGTCGAAGAACTGAAACAGAACCTTGCTTCTGAAATTTCAAAGAATACTAGTCTGGCGAAGGAAAATGATGAACTACGCACAAAATGTGCAGCATTGGAAAAAAAAGCATCAGAACTTGAAAGGAGGCTAACGAATTCGGAGCAATACTCGCGAAATACGAACCTCGAAATCCAGGGTGTCGTCAAGAAAAAAATGAGGACCTTTCTACTATTCTGTCTGAAATAGGCAATGCAATTCATGAGCCTATCAGTTCATCTGACTTTGAGTGTTGTCACCGTGTTCCAACTCGCAACCCAGAGAAAACAAACATCATTGTACAGTTTAAATCCAGAGCTAAACGCGACGCTGCTCTGAAAAAGCAAAGAAAAACAAGGATCACAAACAGAGACTTGGGGTTAGAATCCACTTGTCCCATTTACGTGAACGAGCATCTTTGCCCATCACTAAAGAGGCTGCTTGGTATGGCAGTGAAAAGGAAGTATGAGCACAAATGGAAATCTGTATGGAGCAGCAACGGAAAAATCTATGCAAGGGAAATGATGTGGTGATGTTGTGCAGATCTCGGAAGAACGTGATCTTGCTAAGATTACTTCGATTATTTCTGGTACCACACAAAACCACTTCCTAAGAACCACCATGGAATATCACGATTTCATCTTACCGCATCAATTACACTTTCAGAAAAATTCCAGTACTTCCGTTCTGCACTTGAATGCTCGATCAGCAGCCAATAAACAAGAAAATATTAGCAACTTGTTAAATCTGTTCTGTTTTAAGTTCGATATCATCATGCTAACAGAAACATGGTATCATGACAGCAATTCTCGGCTGTACCTAGATGGCTATGCTGATTACGTTTTAAATCGAATTGATAAACGTGGAGGTGGCGTTGCAATTTATATTGCATCAGGACAAAAATATGAACTCTTAGCAGATTTTTGTAAAACAACTTGCGACTATGAAATTTTAACACTTCAACATTTGTCTGACATAATCTCGGTGGTGTATCGCCCGCCTAATGGAAATGTTTTCAAATTTATGAGTTTCTTTGATAATTTACTGGAATATGTTGCTGCTAACGAATTTAGACTTGTATGCGGGGGAGACACTAACATAAATTTTCTTGTAAACAGTGCTGTCTCAGTAGATTTTACACATAGACTTAGTTCTGGTGGCTTTGTCAACCTAATTAACACCCCAACTCGTGTAACGCTGTCTTCGTCTACATGTCTTGACATTCTGATTACGAATATTGACACTGTAGTAGAGCATACTGGAACAGTGACATCTGACGTCAGTGATCATTGCCCTGTATTTATGACGTATTGTGCGAATGCTAAAAAAATTTTTTCTAAATCAAATGTGTTCGCAATACAAGATTTAAGCGAGAAAAACATGGATCTTTTTAAGCATGATATTTCCAAATATGACTGGTCTTTCTTATATGAAATAAGTGATGTAAATGTCGCGTATTCGAAGTTTCTTTCTGCGTTCCTGCAAATTTACAATCTACATTTTCCTTTCAAAAATTGAGACAGACTAGAAAGATAAGAAAACCCTGGATTACGCAAGAACTTTTTAAAATGATAAAACACAAAGATAAATTGTACCATAGTTTTCTTGCTACTACCGTTCGCCTGAGGTGCTGATAATGTTTAAAAAGTATCGAAACAAACTGAATGCGCAACTCAGGCGTGCCAGGATTGCTTATCATGAGCGTATTTTACTGACGCCACGGGTAAACATCCTGATATCTTGTGGAACATAATAAATAAGGTTCTTGGTCGCGAGAAACATTCTGCCGCGCCGGAGAAGTTAATCCACAATAAAACCGAAATCTCTGGTTTAGCACTTGCTAATCACTTTAATGAGTACTTTGCAAGCATAAGCGCGGTACAACAGCCACAACAAGCTCCACCAATACATCATCGTTTCTTTCCACTCCTAATAGCTTATTTTTAAATCCCACTAATGAATATGAAGTATTTACTACATTTAAGAACCTTAAGAATAGTAAAGCTCTCGATATAGATGACATACAGATAAAGCCTGTGAAGTATGTATTAGAATACATTGCTCCAGCTTTAACACACATCTTTAATTTGGCTTTACAGTATGGAATTTTCCCAGAAAAAATGAAAATGAGTAGGGTAACTGTTATTTTTAAAGGAGGTGACAGAAATGATACGTCAAATTATCGACCAATTTCAATAATTCCAGTATTTTCCAAAGGCTTAGAAAAGATTATTTTTTCGCGTGTTTCAAGTTTTTTTGACAGACACAGTGTTCTATCTGATGCCCAGTTCGGCTTCCGTAAAGGCAGGTCAACGGAAACCGCTTTGCTCACACTCAAGGAATATGTACTGAAAAATATTGAGAGAAATCTTTTCACCTTGGCGCTCTTCATTGATTTTAGTAAAGCCTTCGATTGCATAAATCACAAAATTCTACTGTGGAAAATTATCACAGAATGGCCTTAGAGGTATTCCATTAACATTATTCGAGTCTTATTTAACTGATCGCAAACAATCTGTTTGCATAAGAGACGAAAAATCATGTTTTCTTCCCATAATAAACGGTGTACCACAGGGTAGTGTATTAGGTCCGCTGCTCTTTAATGTCTACGTTAATGACATTACTAATATTACCACCTCTGTTCAATTTATCATATACGCGGATGACACTACACTTCTTGTTTCTGGTCCGGATTCACAGAAATTAATGAGACAATGCAACGATCTACTGGTTAAGTTATCTCAATGGTCGATTGCTAACTGCCTTAAAATAAATCCTACAAAACTAAAGTAATGTATTTCGCGCTAAAAAACAAATCTCTGACCTGCCAACAAACGTTATTATTTGCTGGTAAAGAACTTCAAATTGTTGATGAACATAAATTACTAGGCGTTACTTTTTCTTCGCATCTTACTGGGATAAACACGTAGAAAATATCTGCAAAAAACTGTCAGCTATAACAGGTGTTTATCTAGATTAGGTATCTTCTTCCACCGAAGCAAAACTTAACATTTATTATGCTCTATTCTTTTCTCATTTAAGTTATTGTAGCTTAGTTCTGGGGGGACTACTGGGAAAACAAACATATGAAATTATTTTACTTCAAAAAAGGATGATTCGGCACATTGACAATATGGGCTTCTTAGAGACAACACGGCCAGCTTTCCTAAATCATAGAATCATTAAAATAGAACATCTTTACACTTTTCGCCTACTTTATTCCTTTTATTCTCTAAAAAAATATCTTCATAATTTTCTTGCGTCTACTGCATCGTTGACACCTAGAATCACTTCCCGCCAATACTAGAAATAGTGACATGTGGTATGTTCCTAGATTTTCGCAATAATTATAGGCTACAATCATTAGAACACAACTTGCCGCATATTTTAAATAAATACAAAGACGTCAAGTGCTTCTCAGCCAAGGAACTCAGGACTCTCTTTGTTAACATGTGATGACTTAACGTATTACTATTTCCTGCAATTATTGTTTTCTATGTTCACTTGTCAGAGCAAATTGTGTATGATTTCCTGTCTTCTGCTGCATAGAATTTTTTTGTTTTCATTGTTTTTTCAATAATTTCAGATATTGTTGTGTACATTTTGTGTGAACATTTGTTTTTTTTTTTTTATGTTGCTTTTTTTCGTACAACTGCCACATATGCCTTGTAACGGACCATCGACCCTGTCAAGCTGTTTGACAACAGCTTTTAGTCGATGGTATCCGCCAGAATCTTTGTATTTCTGGAAATAAATCTATTCTATTCTATTCTATTCTATGCATATGTTTCGTTTGAGCAGCAGCGGGATATTTGCCTCAGCAATACCTTCATAGTCGTTTGAATTCGTCGAAAACGTCGCAGGCTACCAAGGTGAACACGCTACTCTTCGGCGGTAATGTGACGTCATCGTCAACAATTCTCAAAGCATTGACGTAACTGCCGTGAGGGTTGCGCGCTAAAGCGTGTGCCGTAGAAAACGTCACTTGCGACTGTTGCAAATCAATCACGGCTCCATTATCACGCAGAAGAAAGTCCAGTCCGAGAATTAGGTCCCTCGAGCAACTCGGCAGTATTACAAAATCTCCGAGATACGTAAATCCATGAATACTGACTCGCGCTGTGCACCGCCCCACCGGAGTAAGAAGATGACCTCCTGCCGTACGTATCTGCGACCCAGCCCACTGGGTAGAAACCTTCTTCAGCCTGCAGGCAAGACCCATGCTCATAACAGAAGTGTCTGCTCCAGTGTCAATTAGCGCCATTACTTCTTCGTCGTCCACAGTTACCGCAATGTTTGATGTCACCACTCTTCGCATCCCGTTTGACTGCGTCTGTACATCTTTTGCTGCTGTCGCTGTCGTCGTAGTGGAGGATCTTCCGTTAGAGTCAGCGTCAGCGGCCTCACCTCCGGAGGTCGCTGAACTCAGTTTTCCCGACTTGCAGGACTGGGTGTGAACGGCGTCTTGGAGCGCCGCGTGAATAGGCTGGGCTCGGTGACCTGTAGCGAGCAGGCGACGACGAGCGAGGCTCTTGTGACCGATGTTCAATACTGCGACGATTCGAGATGAAACTCTCTATTTCTTGTGGTCGCTCGCCAGGTCGTGGACGAGGGGCATTAGGCGAAAATCCACGGAGACCCACACGACGGTATGGACATGTCCGGTAGACGTGTCCGGCTTCCCCGCAGTGGAAGCAAAGGGGCCTGTGGTCGGGTGTACGCCAGATGTCACTCTTTCTCGGTCTTGCTTCGGCGATCAATGGTGAGCTGCGAGGGGCGGAAGCCTACCTCCATTTGTTGAGCGTGTCGCTCATTGGGGTAACATACGCTGGTTGAAATGCATGATGGACGACGTCGCACTGCTTCCGCGTAGCTCATCTCGACGCAGTGCCTCTGTTGTGGCGCCTCGGATGGTTGGGGAGCGTGAACGGCTTGCCGTAGCTCGGCGCGTACCATCTCCGCAATGGAGAGCTGCTCTGCAGGTGAAGCAGTCACCTGCATCTTTTGTAGCTCTTCCTTAATGAGAGCTCTGATAAGCTCTCGCAACGCGCTGATGTCATTGCCGAGAGTGACAGAAGTGACCTCACTTGGGTTTACACCACGGTTATACTGTCTGGCACGCTGTTGAAGGGCCCTCTCCATGGCAGTGGCTTCCTCATGAAACTCCGCAAGTGTCGCAGGCGGGTTTCGAATCAGGCCGGCAAAAATCTCTTCTTTAACACCACGCATTAGGTGGCGAACTTTCTTGGATTCGGACATGGAGGGTTCCGCAACGCTTGAAAAGCCGATCCATGTCCTCTACGTAGGTCGTCACCCTTTCGTTAGGGCCTTGAACCCTTGCCTCTATAGCACGCTCCGCTGTCTCCTTCCTGTCCTCTCGGGAAAATGCCTGAGGAACTGCCGTTGAAAACTCATCCCATGACGTAAGCGCTGCTTCATGGTTCTCAAACCACGTTTTCGCGGAGTCCTCCAGGAAGCAGTACACATAGCGTAGCTTACGTTCTGGGGTCCAATCGTTGATGACGGCGACCCGGTTGAAATGCTCGAGCCAGTCGTCGGCATCTTCAAAAGCAGCTCCGTGAAATGTCTTCGGTGTCTGGGTTGGTTGATAACCAGGTGCGCTGGTGCTGGCGCGGTGACGTTAGGCGGTTGTTTGATTCATAGCCCTCTGACGTTCAGGCAGCAAACCGTGCTGTGGCTCGAGTCCCTGGAGACGACGGCTGGAACGTACGTGCACAGGGGGTAAGCTCGGCTGAGATACTCGATGGACTTGCGTCAGGGGTGCTCTCAGGGGACCGTATCATCTACCGTACCCAGCACCTCCACCAGAAATGTCACAAGACACAGGCACGCAGGTACAAAATAGGGCGTTTACTTTCGCAACCCAAGGGCCAGAAAACACGAACGCCAGAGCACGCGCACACAGATCTACTTCGTTGTCTCTTCAGATGCTGGCTACTATAGTTGCCAGCCTACCTTGCGTCAATATATATATATATATATATATATATATATATATATATATATATATAGAGAGAGAGAGAGAGAGAGAGGCGCCCTTCAAGCTTTCGCTGTGGCTGTGCATGCAGCGCGATCCGCTCAGGCCTGGCGGTTTTGTTTGTTTTGTTTTTTCACTGTGTAATATGTGTTGAATGTGTCTTCATCCCAGTGTCTTCAGCCCAGTGGTTTCGCTGACGAATACCGACAAGTGAGATTTAAAAGTCATTAAATAAGAAAAAATCGTGTTAGATGCATTAGTTTATCCATGATTTGAATCAATAAAAAAGTAACTTTTATTGTTACGAGAACCCAATTAAAAGGACGAACAACTAAATTGATACAGAGCTGCCGCCATTACACCCATTTTAGTTCACCCTGACTCTATTTATTCTCTTTATAATAGACCTTCCTTGATTTTTATAGATAATGGTGGACTTCATTCTATTCTAAGCAGAACAGGAAATTAGCAACCCATAACAACATATATTGCACCCATAACGGCTGCAATACATGCCAGTAAATTGAAATTCTGTCTTGACCATGCTTCTGTCTTGACCTTGATTCATTCTATCTGTTGTAGTCCTGGTACGATAGCTCGAAAAACTGCGTTTTGAGCTCTCTTTAAAAGCAGTCTACTTCGGCAAAAAATCAAATACTTTTTAAATATGGTTCACCGGTGGAAAGGGATTCGCTGTTTTCGTCATCGTCCTTCTAATTTAACTCAAAATGCTGTCTGTCTGCACGCACTTTCTAACTCGAGAAGGTTGCAACCCATCGGTGTCTCTGTGCCTTTGTGTAGTTGGTGCGCAAGCATACCTTGCTTCTCATGAGAGGATGCGATATTGCAGGGGCCTCGGCGAGTGGTAAAGGAAGAACCGAAGCGTGTCACGAAAGCAGAGGGTCCCGGTGAATTGAACAGGGACGGCTCACACAAGAAATGCTGCCGTTTCTGAAGCCGCAGCCCCGGCAAAAACCCAGCCGCTTCCAAAACCTTGACGTGGCCAGTTCCAAGAGACACGTAGACGTGCAACCTCGTCTCGGACAGAACATCCCCTCAGGCCAGCCTCACTAACCCTTTCCCACAAGCCTTCGGCCAGGATTTCGGTTCGCCAGCGGAGGTCGGAGCTCCTTTCGCAGGGAACTTCGACCGCGGTCATCCACTGCGACAAAGACGGCCTAGGGCGCCAGGATCCAGGGATCAGCCAGGACTTCAGTCCAGGACTGAACTTGAACCAATTTCCAGGTGAGTACCGGGCCTCCACTTTGCCGTACCACTGTCTGTTCGCGATGCATTGAATGCTGTCGACGCCATGGCCAGTGCCCGTGGTAGTGCAGTTTGGCAGGACGACCCCCTTCGGCAGACTCGACGAATAGGGCGAGGATAAATTCGATATAACTCACTACTGGCAGCAGGTCAACGCATGTACTGCTCGTATGACATGCTCACGTGCTTTCCTTGCGTTTCCGACAGGAAGAAATCCATGGCAATCGGCCAGCTTATCGTCCGCCTAAAAACACTGCGATTAGGATTGTGCGAACCGAGCTGTGCTACTTGAGCATGAAACATACAGGTCTGTCTGTTCCCCGTATGCTACTGCGTGGAGCACTGTCGAGCACGTGTTACAAAGTACCTGAACCAGAGCATCCAGTAAATCCAGGAACTGCAATTACCTCTTCGAAAAGAAATGCACCAGAAGTCAGAGCTTAAGCATATAAGAGCTTAAAGGAGCACTGACAAAATTTCGAAGGCGTTTAATTGATTGATCGATTGATTTATTGCTTGATTCATTTGTGGGGTTTAACGTCCAAAAACCACGATGTGGTTATGAGAGACGCCGTAGTTGAGGGCTCTGGAAATTTCGACCACGTGGGTTTCTTAAACGTGCACCCAAATCTGAGTACACGATCCTACAACGTTCCCACCTCCATCGGAAATGCAGCCGCCGCAGCCAGGATTCGATCCCGCGACCATCGGGTCAGCAGCCGAGTATCTTAGCCACTAGACCACCGCGGCGGGCCAATCTCGAAGGCGAGATAGGTTTATGTGGAGACACACACAACATCCACGAGATATATCAAGGGCAACTATTGCCTAGAACATCTCTAAATATTAATTTTAACGTGCACGTCGCGTGACTGAGCGAGATGCGGGACCTCTCGCGACGCAGACATCAACGCAGGGGGCAACGTAAACTAACCTACGTCACGAGTTTGTGTTAGTGGGTTGATTGATTTGTGGGGTTTAACGTCCCAAAACCACCCTTTGATTATGAGAGACGCCGCAGTGGAGGGCTCCGGAAATTTTGACCACCTGGGGTTCTTTAACGTGCACCCAAATCTGAGTACACGGGCCTACAACATTTCCGCCTCCATTGGAAATGCAGCCGCCGCAGCCGGGAATCGAACCCGCGACCTGCGGGTCAGCAGCCGAGTACCTTAGCCACTAGTCCACCGCGGCGGGGCTGTTGCCGGTTGCTGGCACGCGCCTTGCGCCATCTGCGATCTTCCTCCTTTCAGCTCGCGGTTTCGCGTGTGCTGTCGGTGCTGCAACTACGTCACAGTTTTGCGTATAGTCACGTGACCAGCTGTGTTGACCTTACACCCGGAAGTGCTCCTGTCTAGTTCGGTGCTCTTTGAAACCGAAACTGGGGCTGGGCGCTCTAAAAAACGCGCCTAAATAAATAATCGTCATGCACTCGCGCTTACGTGATTTCCAGCCGTGAGACGGGTCATAGGATATGCGGCTCATAAGCTATCTATTGCAACAACAACAACAAAAAACAAGGTGGGAATTTTTTGTTTGAGTGCTCCTATAAGCGAAGTTATGAAGCTAGCATACACGTGCGCAAAGGAAGGTTCATCATAGTGTCCCCTTGCAACTATATCAATGTACTGGGTTAATTTGCCCCCTCCCTCCCTTTTAGGTGACTACGGGGAAGATTAGCTGGCTGACATGGGCAGGCGCGGGGCGCTTTACGTCTTCTGACTTCATTATCTTTTCAAAGAAATTGAAACGACGCAATCGAGCGGCGTGATATTTGTAGCCAAGGAGCAGCAACGCCAAAAAGGTTATGTCAAATTAAAACCCAGTCAGTAATCCTATAATTTCTCTCACGACAGCTCATACAGTAAATTGCTCACTGATTCAAGAACCTGATGTGACTTCAAAAGCTAATAAACGACACTAGAAACTTTCTTAGCAACCCAAACAGCCCAAGAAACGATGCGCTATAAATATGATTTAGATTAATTGAACGTAAACGTTTGCAATGAATAAACGCCAGGTAATAAGCCAAATCTAGTTTCCTTGCCACCACTATCCCCCCTCCCTGTGCAGGGTAGCAAACCGGTTACTTATAACAGGTTATTCTTCCTAGACGAATTTTTTAATCTATTTCTCTCTCTGTCTCTCTCTTGGTATAGCATTCCACGCAGCAGTTATACGAGCATCTTTTACATTGCCAACTATATAACATGTATGTGTAGCAAGTATTTTAAGCCGAACTATGCTAATACGGATGAATTTCCACGTTTTGTCGGTACAGAAGTGAGCTTGAATGCAGAACAGCAACTAATAGGCGGAATAGCTCATTAATTGGGTAAACCTCTCCCTTGAGCTGATTAGGGCTACAACATGTCATCAACATGTACCCACGGAAGTACCAGTCAGACTATGCAAGTTTAAGTGGCAGATGTATACCTTCTCGGCGTAACTGTGACCGTATACGCTAACCTCCATGTTCTTCCTTCGTCCTCCTCCTTTCTGGATGTCCCGACATTCACAATGATCGGTGTGAAGTTTTGATTTTATTGGCATGGGCCAGGATAGGCTGTCAAAGTTAAAAAGAAATGTCACAGAAAAAGCTAGAGAAAGTGCCCTCGTAGAAAAGAAACAGCGATAAAAACTCCAGGGTTCCCCGAAGAAGCACTTAAAAGTAGCATAATACAGTAAATCCTACTAAAGTCTTCCAATGTTTTCTGCAGATGTTGGAAGCCTATACTTGTTATGCAGGGTCTGCTGCGGACGGCACATCCCCAGCATTGCTCGGCGCCGGACCTCAGGGTAGCGGCTTCAAACTGCAGGTGACCGCCCGGACGGGAGCAGCCGCGCCAAGGTGCCGCCGATAGAGCTGTCGTACGACTCGGACGTTGTGACCGTGGCCGACATCGAGAGGCTGGGAGACGCCAAACTGGAGCGCACCGTTCGTGGCTACTACGACAGCGGGGCCGACAGGGAACAGACGTTGAGGGAGAACGTGCAGGCTTTCTCCAGGTAATTAACCACGGGACTTCCTCCCATACATGCAAAGCCACGAAAGCCCTCTTGCACTTCTTAAGGACCACCAGACTTCAAGACCGCTTGTGAAAGAACAGTGTGACACCATGCAGTGTATAGTTTCGAGCTGACTATTCATCCTTCTATTTCTTGCTCCTCTTCTTTTCTATCTCTTTCCTTTCTATTATTCTCTCTTTTTCCCACCCCAAGTGTAGGGTAGCCAAACGAGCCAAGCTTGGTTAACCTCCCTGCCTTTCCCCTCTATTTATCTCTCTCTCTCTCCGATAAAGATAATGATAATAAATATTTGCGACTTAACGTTCCAAAATCACAATATGTTAATGAGGCACGCCGTATAGCGGAGGGCTTTAACGTGCACTGACATAGAACGGTACAGCACGGGCCTCCGCCATCTCACCTCCATCGAAACGCCACCGCCACGTCCGGAATCAAACCCGCGACCTCCGGGTCATCAGCTGAACACCCTAATCACTGACGCACCACGACGGATACCGGGAGACTTCCGATTTGTGACATACATATGTGCAAGTTCTAGTGCGCTCACGTCGTGTCGGTGAAAGGAGGTAGAGGGCGTTCGTGTCGTGCGATAACGTGATACTTCAGAAACAGCGTGCACTAACGAACACGGGACAAGCAGGGTTATGAAGTGTTTCTTAACACCACTTGTACTTGATCAGCTAGAAAAAATTTTCGTGGAAAGATGTCCGTGAGGCAACTAACTCCGATAGAATACAGTATTTATGCGACATCTTAGAAAGATGCCTTAACCTTCAGGTTCGCACAATAGTCAATGATAGCTATTACGTGCCCCATGATCGGGTTAGTGCAGTTCCGTAAACTAATAGAGCAATTTCTTACACAAGCGCTTGTGTAAGTCAGCTGATGAATCTCAGACATTATATACAGAATTTTAGCGTTGGGGCCCCACAGCGACTGGCGTATCAAATCTTGCGTTCTTATTCACTCTTCTTGGGTGCAGCTGACGAACGGAAGAAAGCTGGAAGAGCACGAAATAACGCATGTGCATCAGGACCGAACGGCAAGGGGGACTCGGCACTAGAACTTGCAACCCCCACAGGGCAACCAGAACACAACCCAAACGCTCACATAAGCCACCACTTTCGCAAAGCTAGATATTCCACAGTTCTTCACTACTTCCTTCTTTAATTTCACGAATTTTTTTCTTTACGTGATACTTTCCATATTGGTATGCCTTTGGCGCAGCGTCATCGGAAAAGACATGCCTCGAAACCGTTAAGCTTGTATAACTGTAGTATTTGACTAGTGTAGTCTTCAACCCTCAAATAGCCTGAAATACAAGGCTCAGATAACTTGCAATGGGGTGCTCGGGTACCGCGTGCAAGATTGTTTACAGTGAAAGCTGTATGGAACTAGGAGAAACTAAAAACTGTTCGGCAGCGGCGTCAGAAGCGGTCTCCATTGGCTGCGTTACCAGTTACGTCATTCGCAGCGTCG
This sequence comes from Rhipicephalus annulatus, assembly GCA_013436015.1. Classification (NCBI taxonomy): domain Eukaryota; kingdom Metazoa; phylum Arthropoda; class Arachnida; order Ixodida; family Ixodidae; genus Rhipicephalus; species Rhipicephalus annulatus. The sequence goes on from WOVY01001250.1 coordinate 256,402, forward strand.
TACCCAAGCACGCACACCGTCGGCTGCGGTGTGGTAGCACTGCGAAACGCAATTAACCGCTCATTAAACTTCTTACATTACCCTACCGCAGTGTTCTAGTGGCTAAGGTACTCGGCTGCTGACCTACAGGTCGCGGGATCGAATCCCGGCTGCGGCGGCTGCATTTTCGTTGGAGGCGTAAATGTTGTAGGCCCGTGTGCTCAGATTTGGGGG